>WYDI02010857.1:0-17996 GCA_009867235.2 Psittacus erithacus | reverse complement strand
GCTGAAAGTTAGAAACACAGTGCTGCACCAGCTACTAAGAAGGAGAAAAAATGACTGCTACTGCTGAACCCATGACACAAGGTAATTAAAAACATACAAGCAGCCTGACTTTCAGCATTGCTGGAATCTTCTGGTTACATTTATTTTGATTTTAACCTCTGTATCTTGCTGTTAAAATGTTTAAACTTCTGTCACTTGCCCTATTTTTCAACTGTTTTGATATATATTTTTAGCCACATTTCTTAAGAAAAAAGCCCAAGGTACTCTTAAAAATAAAATAAAAAAATCACAGGGACACTTTTTTACCTTCTTCTGTTAAATGCATCTATTAAGTTTTGTCTTTATCATCTCTCTGAGCCATTTCCATTCATTTTCATGATGCTCACTAGATAGCCAGCATAAAGCCATTTTTTAAAAAGTAGGATACAATTAAAGTATTAAAATATTTTTTTTTAAATTGAATTATGTCCTGGCTTCAGCAGTAGCAGTAATTTTTTCTCCTTAGTAGCTGGTGCAGCACTGTGGTTTTGACTTTCAGCCTGGGAACAGGGCTGATAGCACCGATGTTCTTAGCTACTGCTTAGAATGCTTAGACTGACCAAGGACTTTCTGAGCCTCATACTCTGCCAGGGAGGAGGGGAAGCTGGGAGGAAGCAGAGACAGGACACCTGATCCAAACTAGCCAAAGAGGTATTCCATACCACAGCACGTCATGCCCAGGATGTAACTGAGGGCAGTTATTCAGAAGGGCTGGATCACTGCGGGGGTGGGGCTGGGTATCAGTAAGTGGTGAGCCGTTGTATTCTCTTCTCCTGTTATTTCCTTTATCATTATTATTATTGATGCTAGCAGTAGTGATCTGTGTTATACCTTAGTTACTGGACTGTTCTTATCTCAACCTATGGGAGTTGTATTCTTTCGATTCTCCTCCCCATCCCACTGGGAGCTGAGGGAGGAAGAGGGGGAGTGAGTGAGCAGGTGTAGGGTTTGGCGTTCGGAAGATCTCGCGGTGTCACGGAAAGATAGAAAGTTAGTCACCGCCTCCCTATGACACACCTGTAATCCCGCCCACAGTTGCTAGTATAAAAGAAATTAACTGCGCAATAAACGATGAAGTTGATGCTCACACTGTGTGTGTTATCTGTTCCTTCCCTGGTCCGGGCCGACCAGTGATCTAGTCGAGAAGCCTTGATATGTAGCACCGCTACAAGCAGGCTGCATGGTATGGCTTAAACCACGACAAATTATCTTCCATCAGTTTCTGTAAAATTTCAGAACTTTATGAATGTTTGAAAAGCATCTGATCAATTTCTTAGAGTTATCTTGCTTGTATTTCCATTTCCTAATTTTGGCTGAAGTAAAATCTATGTGAAAACAGAATCCCTTGACAAATTGGACTAGTCACAAGGACTGTAATGGACTGAATACAACTATTACACACAGCCTTGCACCACTGCTGATCTATTATGCCCAACATAAAGGCACAAATGAAATAATGTGGTAGCTATGGCTTGGAACTCCCAGGAACTACAGAGGATTTTTGCAAAACCTGGGCAACAGTCATAGTCAAAATTAGAATGCAATAAAGAATAGCAGGGGTGGGAGCTGGGTAAAAGCTACTATTATTAGGGTTTGGAGTATGGCTGCTTCAAGAGGTAGGCCAATTTAAGGGGTGGGGAGGAAGATGACACACTGTTCATAGAATCATAGAGTAGTTAGGGTGGAAAGGACCTTAAGATGATCAAGTTCCAACCCCCCTGCCATGGGCACAGACACCTCACACTAAACCAGGTCACCCAAGGCTCTGTCCAACCTGGCCTTGAACACCACCAGGAATGGAGCATTCACAACTTCCTTGGGCAACCCATTCCAGTGCCTCACCGCCCTAACAGTAGAGAACTTCCTCCTTATATCCAATCTAAACTTCCTCTGTTTACGTTTGAACTCGTTACCCCCTGTCCTATCACTGCAGTCCCTAATGAGCAGACCATGCCCAGCATCCTTATAGGCCCCCTTCAGATACTGGAAGGCTGCTATGAGGTTCCCACACAGCCTTCTCTTCCCCAGGCTGAAAAGCCCCAACTTTCTCACCCTATCTTCATATGGGAGGTGCTCCAGTCCCCTGATCACCCTCATGGCCCTCCTCTGGACTTGTTCCAACACTTCCATGTCCTTTTTATGGTGAGGATACCAGAACTGTATGCAATACTCCAAGTGAGGTCCCATGAGAGCAGAGCAGAGGGGCAGGATCACCTTCTTCGACCTGCTGGACATGCTCCTTTTGATGCAGCCCATGACACGGTTGGTTTTGTGGGCTGAGAGCTCGCCCTGGCAGCTCATGTTCATTTTCTCATAGACCAACACACCCAGCTCCTCCACAGGGCTGCTCTGGATCGTTTCTCTGTTACTGGAAGATAATTCACTAGACCTGGTCAGGAGGACTTGGTTACACTAAGTAACTGCAATCTGTATTAAACAAAGATGTGGTTAAAGCCTCTTCAGATGAATCTACTAGGCTGTTGTAACATGTCACAGTAGGGTGCAGACACAGACAACCTAACAGTAAACTCACTCAGGCACAATCTGTAGCCTACTCAGAGCTGCTCAAAACTAGCCTTATTGTGTAGATAGTTCTATGAGACACATAACAGGGACAGACTGTATTCTTTTAGAAAAGGAACTCACCATTCACACCTTGCTCCCCCCTCCCCTCCTTTTTTAAAAAAAAAAAAAACAGAGACTCATTATGAATTTGTTCTGTCTTTAGAGAGAAAAGAAAGTAAGTAAAGTTAAAATGTTTTCCTGTATCATTTCTGTCCATCCCTTTTAAGATGAGCCCATCTGGAAAGTTTCAAGCCCAGCTTTACTTTTATGTGCACATGCCAGAGAGGTACAGCATCATCTTTTCTCATTAAAAATAAAACATTTGCATGAGGCTTTAGAGAAAAAAATTCAACTAATTCATCATCATGCCCTGACAATATTGCAAACCTGATGCATTGTAAAACCTCACATCTAATGGGTAAATCAGGTTTCACTAAGAATAGAAGCACTGAGGTTTTATTGTAAAGGGATCTGCTTCCAGACTGGCTACCTGATTAATGTAGCTTTTATAGACTTTACATAAAACCAAGACATATTACTGTTTGGGGATCAAGCTAACTTTAAAGAGAGCCTTCTTAAGGAAATTTGATTGCCAGGATGAATGTTAAAGTGATTACCAAATTTCTCTTGATCTCTAATGTGGTTTTGGGAGGAGCTGCTACATGATTCTGATGCTTTGAAATTCAATTCTTTATCACATTCAGTCTTTGCCATAAAAGGATTCAATGCTTCCAACAAAAAGAACATCCCCAATCTTTAATCATTACAAAAAACACAGTACCTTGACCTTTTGTTTTAAAGTTAAATGGAGTGACATTAAAAAAATTAAATTCGTTCTTTCTCATTTCCATAATATCCTTTAAAAAGCCTTGCCTAGCCTGGAGTATATGTCCTATTTCTTTATCTTTCTTGATGACCCCTTATGCTTGCAAGTCAGCTCATTTTTCTCTGCTGAAGACTGCACCCTACCGCTGCACCTGCCCTAAAATTTCCATTAAAATCTAGGGCATCATCACTCATTCTTATCTGAAGCAGGCTGCCGAACAGTGCGATGCCAGCAACCCCCATGTGAACTAGTCTCAATGGACAATACAGTTACACACATCACCATCCAGTACAGAAAATAATTCTATTTGCACAATACATTATCACATACAATACACTGAGAATCTTAAAAACACTGGGACTGGTGTAGTATGTTATCAATTCTTTTGCAACAGCAAGTCTTATTTAAATAGCAATTTACCAGTAGGCAATTAATTTCTCAAAGAACATTTTTATTAAGGTCACTTCACAATGAAATGATCTCTCTCATCAGCTATTGAATATTTGCTAGTTAAAGCAGTATTTTTATAAATTAGCATATTATGAGTACCTGAGTGTATTTAAACTTGTCTATGTGTTTAACTTTCATCTTTCCAAGTCCCTCTTCTTCAGGCTGATTCTTAAGCAGTTCTCATACCCGAAGTACATGGACACTTTTCAAATTTTGAGTTAACTGCGCCCCTTCCTGTTTTTACCTTTTCCACTTAGCAAAGAGAATTCATATGTATGCATGCATATAGATGTGTATGTATACACACAATTCTGTATCACTGTATAATATTTACATTCTATAATGTGGCAGATGTGTATAATACATTCTATAATACAGCAGATGAACTTCAATCTTGTCATGCTACTTTGCTGCATCACAGCTGCTATTTAACTGTCATCTTCACCGCTCATTCCACAGCATGATGACCTTTTTTGTATCTTGAGCCCAAAACCTAACACACCTACGAGTCAGAAACCAATACTTAAATTTTGCATTACATGCAATGGATATCCTGCGTGCACTCATATACAGAATGGAAGAGAAGGCTGATCTAGTTGCAGACGCCCTTGAGATGGACTGCAGTGCTCTGTGTAAAACTGGTTGAACTGACCTGTTGGTTAACACCTCTGTGGCACAGTAGACAGCCTTGCTATTGTCTGGGCAAGAGGAGAATATAGAATGCCTAATTGCAGTCACCGCAGGATCAGACAGTCCTGCAGCAACCTTCACCTGAGAGGATTTGGCAGTTCAAAGTACTGCTACAAATGAGCTCAGAATCTAAGAGAAATCTAAGACTAGATTGCTGGCTGAACTGATCTGGTTTGGTAATTTATTTTTTGCTACAGCCTTTTTTTAAACATTTTAAAGCTGTTTCACAATTAGGACATTCACAATGAACGATGAACTAACTAGGTTGGACATACACAAGGCAGTATCATAAGTGTTTGTTCTGTTGAATAAATGACGGATTGCAAACCAAGGTTTCATTGACTGGCACTAAAATAGGCAGATCACAGTTTTCCCATCCAGCAGGCTAGCAGCACTCTGGAAGAGAAGAAAGCTCATCGAGCTTAAAGACAATATGTAGACTTCTGGGGCAGATAGGGGAAAAAAAAAAATTGAAGTCCTCTAATGATTGAAACATAGCATTAACAGAATCCATGCAGAATGAATCCAATTTGACTATGATTCTTCCCACAGCATGGCTTTCTGCTTTGAGCTGTATGTCACATAAGATATTGTCTCCAATTTCAGTAGTCTTCCCACACTATGTCTTTCCCTAGTGGTTCCACAATTACATTTATTGCACATATACGGATCAAACAGTAGCCATATAACAATGGGATAATCATTGGATTTATATTTTTGCAAACAGATTACATGTGGAAGTCAACAAATTTACAAGATGAAATACAGAACAACTTATGTATGTGGTTTCAACCTGTAATCAAGAACAAGTAGTCTTAACTTCAAACCTTTTCTTGCAGCTGATTTCAGAAGGCACCACTTGGAAGGATGAAAGGCACCTTGATTTCTATTTTGAGAGATTTACCCCATTATTAGAATTTCAGCCCCACTCCCTGATTGTTCTGCTTAGGAGAAGGATGCTATGCTCTGTAAGGAAACCACTGTTTTTAAAAAAGCCTAGAAATAAATACAGCTGGTAGCATCAATAAGCCTAAATGAAATGGTACTGTAGTACTTAAAAAAGAAAAAAAAAAAGAGAGAAAATCAAATGAAACCTCTGGGTTCACACAAAGTATATCCATTGTAGTCAACAACAGATTGTTTCACTGTGGGCTTTTTCTCTGGAACATGTGTGTGGCTTATTTTATTAATTACTTGGAAGTTGAATTGTCTCTCAATATCTGCTGAGCACTAAGCATGTTTTTCATGGAATGTAGTTTTAAAAAAAAATATTATCACTGTTTAGCTAGTTAGAGAGAAGTATATTTCGAAATAGCACAAGTTACATTCCCTGTAACAAAACTCATATATTTAAAGCATCATGCGAGAGCAGGAATCAGGGACTGAAGTAACTGAGTTTGATTTAAAACCTCAGTAGACAAAGTTCTGTACTTTCCACAGCTTTATACATTTCTTATATTGGAGACTTAATGATCTTTTGCATCCATAGACCCATCATGATGTTGCCATTACCTTCCAATTATTACTCAGAATATGATTGACAGAATTTTAACAATTCCACACAGCACTCTTAACCCTTGGCGAAATCTAGATGTTAATTAATTCAAAAGAAATTAGTAGTCATCTCAAATTTTCAAGCCTTTATGAGGTTTATGTGAACTAATGTTGCAATTCACTTCAAGTAACTGATCTTCCATTTCTGCCCCTGTCTCTGCTAACGCTAAAGCATTTTTAAGACTCTTTGGTGATGCATCAAGAACAGTTTACAAAAATACATGCTAAGACATGACTGTGTTTTATAATTAGGCTCAGAAGAAACAGGTCTTTTTAGTCTCAAAAGGCTGTGATCCTTAATTGAAGTTAGTTTACAAGCCATTGGTTAAACAAATGCAAAATAAGTACTTTTTTTCCTAATAATTTTTAATTTTTCCAGTCGATTGGTATTCTTATTCTGGAATAAAAGTGCCTGTGTGCCTACATGCTCCTTTTAACAAAATTGCTTAAAAGGACATCTTCCATCTTACTAGTTTATTCTTCCTGCATTGGTAGGAAACCAAAAGACTTTTTTCCCCACAATATATTTATCCCAGAGATATTCTCTTGAGTAATGCAACATGTGCAGTTTCCCAATGCAGAAATTTACCACTGAAAATATATTTAAAGAATCCTACTTAATAACAAATTTATGTTGCCTATATGAACCCATTCTGAATAATCAGTCACACCTTTCTGAGTTTCCTAAAGCAACGAGACTATGTAATTTTTGACTTCTTTCCAGCCACCTATCAGTCATCACTTTGGCACAAGTAATTTTAGGGTGCACTGGCCAATTTCAAGCAGATCAGGAAAAAAAGTGGTCAAAAAGATGATTTGATTCCTATATATTATGCAAAAATTGATGTTCTACTACTAGAAGAGACCCCAAATCAAGGCCCTCTCCCCCACCCCGCCCAAAAAAAAATAGGCTGTTGGATGAAAGCAATAATTTTATACTTTATAATACCAGCAGCTAGTCAGCCAAATCTTACTCCACTTGCCAGAAAAGGCAGAATATGCTTCCCTCGGCTGTCCACAATTGAGGGACAAGGGCTAAATGTGGAGGTTCTTTGAGAGGAGAGGAAAGGCCTAGCAGGAAAGAAATTGCAGGCAATTTTAGCTCATAGGTGTGGTCTGTGCTGAACAGAACTCCAGGAATCCCAGATGTGCTACTTGCACTGCTTATGACCTGCTTGCTCATGTTTTAAATACATTTTTTCCCCAATAATGTTAGCTTTTTCTTTACTTCTACAATTTTTTTAGAATCATTGTTTCCAATGCAAAAATAATTGCTACAAAAATAAATAGCAGAGTTTGAAAGTAACTGGAAAAATATTAATTTACATAAGTCCCTGCTGAGAAAAATCAGATATAAATTATGTTCTTCTTTTTCCATATGTGGTTGCAAGTAGAAAGAAGGAAGGAAGAAAAGAAGGAAAAATGCAACAAAGTTCACCACGACAAAAAGAGAAAGCTGTGGGACTGAAAGCAGCACACTCTGAACATTTCTGATACTTAGGTGCTGCTAGGATTGGAGGATCCTATAAGTGAGAGTAAGAAGATCTTACATGGGACAACCAGTACAGGACTTCTGAAGGTCTTGTGGTATGCTTCAGTTCTGTTACTTCCATGGACTGGGCGGAACAAAGGTGAGGCGATTGCCAGAGTAGTTCTGTCCCAGTGCGCTTTTAAGCAAATTGTTCTAATACAGGCTAACACCCATCTAGCCATACCTAATTTCCAGGTTTTCCTCTGGATAAATATGTGAGATCCACATTGATAGTCAGCTTTACTCAGTAAAAGCAGAAATGGAACCTGAAGCTGTAAGTTAATTGCAAAAAGGATTTTTTGTTTTTATTTTTTAAGCTTTGATTTCAATTTTGGTTGATTGGCTGCCACGGAGTTTGTTCAAGATAAGATGAAGTTTTTCTGTCTTTTTTAAATGCATTTCTGAATGAGAATAAATTTATTATTTTGAATAGAGATTGTGATATATCAGGAATAAAAACAGCTTTTTTATAAAAACTTGAGTATTTAAGTTCATCAGTTTTTCTTGAATAAAAATGAATGCATATGAGGACATGACTGATCACAGCAATCAATCTTCATGCATTAAAAGATACATCTGTTATCAGAGTATATGATTTTGTATTACATTTTATATTATAATATACTAAGATATATAATGTGCTGTTACTTTAATGGATTATTTTAAAAGCATGGATGATCACAATTGTTGAAATATTCTAAAATTCATGTGCAACCAATTCTGATAGGATTTCTATCTCCTTATTTTAAATAGGGGCAGAAACACAGAAAAAGAATGTTTTCATGAAGTCTTTGTCATAAGATTACTCCTCTGATTTAGTTACCCTGATAACTTTCTTTTTAAAATTAGACAGTTTTCTTTCCTCTTGCAGCTCCCATTCTCCAAATCTAAAGAGAGGTAGATGCTACTGTTCAACAAAAACAAAAACTCCAAAGGAATTTAAGATATGTCCCTCCAGCTGTCAGAGTTAAGTAGTTTACATGCTGAAGCATAAGATCTGATGTCATTTCAGGAGTAGTTAACAGCAGAATACAATTGTCTAACCCATTTAACAGCGACACAGACAACTGAATTAAATGTCCTGCAAAAAGGAATACCACAGATTGACTGGAAGTATTGTAAATTAGATACATAAATGTATTTTTCTGTGGTGCTGTGTCTATTCTGTCCCACATTAGAACAAGCTGTAGGTAAGGTTTGACTAGTTTGCTTTGTTTTTCTCCTGTAATTGTAAAAAAACAATAATAAAACTCAAGGGTTGTCTATATCTGATGTTTCTTGACTAAATTAACTTTTTAAAATCTGAAATACAAAAATTGTGCTATATCCATTAATTTTTTGTTTTGCTTTCTGTATTGCTTGTCAGGTATGGTGGATCTTTTTGAGAAAGAGAAAAATTTGGTACAGTGTAATAACTATCAATGAAGATATACAATAACCAATAGCAATATTCTACCCATTTTGCCACACCAATAATCCCATTCTCCCTCATCTCAGAACATCACAGCATCTTTGCCAGGCAACTTCATTAGTTTATCAAGATGGAGTTAGATCAATATTAATTTTGCATTTAAATTGGTAGCTTAATTCAATCTTAACCATTCATTCCTATCTTGTGTTGTCTTTTCATGTGCACAGGATTTCTTGGTTATTTTTAATCCTGAAAAAATTCCTATCCAGTTTACCACATGGCAGCGCAACATTTTACATCAGCACAGCTTTAACAGGTACCAGAAATCTGGAGGCAGCTGGGGGTGGATAAAGCCTGTTTTATACTACTGGGGAAGAACACCTGGGAGTTTATCTATACTGCAGTTTCTCGTATCTTTTGACATTGCTATAGGCAGGATTTCTGTAGTAACTCCTTAACAAAACACCCACATTACAAGTCCTATAGGTCTACATGCAAATACCCTCTGTCTTGCCATACTTTCATACTGTAAAGAGAGCTGCTCCACCATCTAGCTGTACAGAGCAGGCTTGTCATGCACACATGCACAGGAGGGAAAACAGGAGAATTATTTTTTCTGAAATAACATCAGAGGCACAAACTAGCAGCAGTACTGCAATACATCACAAGTCTCCTTCCAATCCCCACTGTTTCTTCCCTGGAACAACAGCAAAGGGAGTTCACCAGTGATAAGTCTCTTATTGGTAAGAGGTTGCTGCTGGGCAGTAGCTGTTCCAGCTGGGTACTCAAGGTGACATGCTCTGTTTAGTACAAAGATTTGATACTGTAGGCAAGCCAAACCTTAGAGCAGTGAAGCCCATGGCAGCTTTGCCATCTTATTCATCAGCCTCACAGTAACACAACACACAGCTTTAGTCAGAAGACGGTCTTTTTCCTTCCACTGCAACCATCAGATACAGAAATGCTTAATTTATATGCAATAAGAACCTTATGAAAGCTTTCAAAAGGTCCAGGTATGTATTTTTAATTTTTATTCTGTTTCTGTACACACTTTTGTAGATGAGATCTAGAAATACTTTCCCTACAATTCACTGAAAATAAGAGATGAAAGAAAAGTTTTTCTTGGTAAACCTACACTTTCACAGAAACTGAAAGACATGAAAAGTACAATCATTTAATTTCTCACAGAAATTCCATCCTTAAGATTGTAAAAGATATTTCTTAGAAATAAAAACTGAAACCCCCAAACTAAATACAATAAATCCAACACACCACCTTTTTAGAAAAATTTGAGCTTGAACAGTTAGGATTGAGGTTGCGTGGGAGTTGCCTAATATTACATTAATGACAAAATTTGGGTAATGCACTTTATTACATCACATATATTTAATATACATATATATTTGGTCAAGCGAAGACCATGTTAAAGATTTGGGAGGGCTCAGAATGTTTGGATCATTAAAGTACTAGCAAATATTATTAAAGAAAATCTGCTATTCACTATTGTTTGAGTTTGTTTTCTTTAATTTTCTTCTTTTTAGTCCCCTGTTAGAACTCATTTAAGAGGAAAATGTTTTGGTGGTTTTTGGAAGAAATGGATGGGGGTGGAAAAGAATAAACAAGCCCTCAGGGAAGGAGAATGGAAAAAGTGAGCCTCATTCAGCTGCTTTAATGTCAGCGTTAACAGATAATAAAGAGACATTTTCAAAAAAAAAAAAAAAAAAAAAAAAACAAAACCAACAAAAACCCCCCAAAAACCAACAAAACAAAAAAACCCCACAGCAATTCTAGATCTTCGTGTATAGAATTATAATAAAGCAAATGGCTCTCTCACCTGAACACCAGAGCTGATCTCTCTCCTTAAATGAGAACCCAGCCCTGACTGTCTCATCAGTTTCCATAAACAATGTTATGTGTGTGAAATGTATCTTCTGCAAATAATTACTGTGTCATACATAGTCCATGTGTCACACATATGTCCATATGTGTCTCTGTGCGTGTCACTTTTAATAGTTTAACCCGTCTTATTTTTTCTATGACCTTGTTTATGGATATCCAGTTTTTTAAATTCTTAAATCCCCATTTTGATTCTATTTCTAAGGTATTAAATACAATTTGGTCTAACTTTCAAAAAGCCAGTGCAACTTAATCAGCAAGACTCCTCCTGAACGCCTACAGAATGAAGAAAGGAACATGCAGGTGATACTACACCAGAGAGTGCCCGTCGCAAGAACTTACACCAGGGAGTGCCTGTCCCAGGAACTTAAAACAACATTGTAATGCCCACACTTGGGGTTGCATTCAACAGAGCATTGCCAGGAGGTGGAGGGGAGGTCATCCTTCCCCTCTGCTCAGCCCTGGTGAGGCACACCCGAGATGCTCGGTCTTGAGCCTTTTGTAGTTCTTTCCTTTCTATTTGGCACACTCTTAGTGTCTTGACTATAAACTAAAAAGTCATAGGAATAACACTTATTTGTTATTAAGGAATTCATTTTTACTAGGTGAAAAGAGACTGTTTCATTTCCCATGGCCCAAAATAATGCTCCTATCTTTATCATGTGCCATAAGGCCATCAGTGACCTTGCCATGTTTTCTTTTCTTCTCAAAAGGTATTTAAACTCAAAGATTTCAACTCAGTAAAATTCACCAATTTTAACAGATTTAGGTTTTTACAAAACAGAACATGCTAGAACTATAGGGAAGTTCACATCCTAAACAGTTATTGCACAAAAGAATTCAGAACAAGGTCTATTATCAAATGCAGGTACCCAACACTGTTCAAGATCATTAAAAACAGAACAAAGCAAACAACCAGGAAGCCTTGCCATGTGCAGACATATTACTTTCACTGACCACTATTTTAGACAGTTACTGGAAGTGTACATTGATGATCTGACTTTAGAAATAAACAGCTCCATTTCATTTATTGCCCTGAGTCCTTGAATCGGGACATCCATTAGATAAAGTTTCAGAAAACGAACCTACACAAATGAAAGTGTGAGTTTCTCAATTCAGTGCTAGAGGACATTCAGTTATGTTCCTTCCCTGACAGAAGGAGGTAACAGCTCATTCCCCTCCTTGCTGACATGAAGAACTGAGAGTACAATTCTCCAGCAATGTTTCCAGCAACAGCAAAAAATGAGAAACTTTTCTTCTTCAGCTAAGGTCATACAAACCATTCAGTTCCCTGTTGTCTTCTCTCTCAGCATGCAAAAATAAACAAACCAGTCTTACACCTTGCCGAGGCCAAAGATTTTACACTCCACAGAAAAGCAAGTTTAGCCACTTTCTGCCAGGGAGACAGCAGCAGTACTGTTTTCTTGCTTTTCGAGGAGAAAGAAGCTTAATTCACCTCATAACAAGAAGCTATGAGACCAAGTGGGAATTCAGAAGTAAACACTAATGATTATTTCAGTATTCTTTGATACATAGCTGACTGCAACAGCCTGAAACAGCTATTGTTTGTGAAACCTCACAACTCTGCACAATAAACAGGGCTGACCAGGGAATGACAAAAAGATAAGAGAACAAGCAGAATGTACCTGAATCATACAAGCAAGGCCAAGAAGGAGCAACTGCGTGTTTCAGCAACCATTTCAAATTTTGTTTAAACAAATTTATCCTCAAACCTCTTAGTTTAATCTTACTATAAAATCAAGAGGGATAACTACCAGGCTATGCAACCTATATCCCTCCACATGGGATGAATATCTTTACGCTCCCATAAGACAAAAAAGCTTTGTATGTTTAACATTTCTGTCACTTCTTGGTATAACATTTGCCACATCAGAACAGACACTTAAAGCATAACCTGTTATGGGTAAAAGACCCAGAAGAATAGTGAATTTAAGTATTTTATTTTGATCAAGACATATTTACTTTTGAATTTTAATGCACCAGAAGATTAAAAGGAAACCAAGAACGTTGTTCTGCAAACTTAGACATGTGATATTTGGGAAAGGGATCTTGTGATTTTCTCAGAAGTCTCCAGTATTTTCCTTCATTCTGAAATAAATTTGTATCAAATGAATATGTTTTTATATTTTGCTTTTAATGAAAATCTGTTCTGCAAAGATAAAACTATTTTCACAAGCAGCTGTGGTGCTCAGCTTCCTAAATAATTGAGTGTAGCTTTGCCACTTCTCCTCAGCCTCTAGCACATCTGCTTTACTGACAGAAGGGAGATCCAAGGACAGGAGCAAGATAAGGCATCTTTCAACAATGAAGCAGAAAATGTAAGAATAAAAATAAAGAAAAATATTACACATATTTTCAACATCCAGCAAACAGTTGTGACAAAAAGCATTTTAAAAACCGGGTTAATTAGAAGAGTGGACGCTCATAAGCAGCGATTCTGAATATTTAGCACTGAACTCTGTACCTAACTGTTCTCCTTCCTTCCGTAAGTAATCTCATTGTTAAATGTCAAATCAGGTATCTATGTCAACTAAAATACATAAATTTAGAGTATTTAAAACAATATGAACACATGATAACATGAATATAGCCCATTTTCAGATTTGCTAACATATCTGCCTACTTAAAACACATTAAAGTACCTGGAAGCAAAAATTTAAATAGCTCATCTCTAGCTTTTTTCAGATGCGTGCATCTTTCAAGAGCAACTATTTCCTGAGATAACATATTTTCTACTAATTATATGACAGTATCAACCATGCTTCTTTTATTTCAAACTTAACAGTGCATTAAACATGCTTAAAGAGCAAAATGTTTGCCTTACAAATGCATTAAGTGAATCATGTTAGTCTATTAACCTGCAAAATAGTTACCATGGGCTTGATAACTGCAGTTTAACTAGACAAGTAGCCTTCTCTTATGATTTTTGGACAGATCTATCTGTTGGTAAGATCTCTAAATGAATATCATTGAGACATTACACCAGATATAATTTTTATATAATGGCAGGACTTGACTTAAGGCAGTGTAAAATCGTATTCTTAGATAGCATAGGATGCCAAAATACCAACGAGTAACCTCAGAGATATAAATATTTAAATAAGATGTATAACCTTTTCTCTTACTATAAGATTTTAATTTTGACCTGATATTCTTTTTATACTCAACACCTATGTACTTCCAGTTTCAGAATGATCTAAAACTAGCAAAGGTATATTACAGATGAGTGAGTCTGTGTAACAGTAATCTGCCGGCTCTTAGTACATGTTTATACATGGAGTTGCAAGGCATACTCTTTGAGACATAATTATTTGTAAGATTTTTAAAAAAATCATATCAAGCCATCTAAGTAAATATATATATATGAGTGACACAGTTTTAAAGAAGCAGGTTCATGAGATAAAATTACAGTTTTGGGAAACAGACCTACATACCCTTAGAACAGGTATTCAATTAAATACCCCAAAGTGCAAGGTGTTTCTTCCCAAAAGTTTGACTTCATGCTTTTTGCAGAATTCTTTGATCAAACAGCTAAGTATCTATTCAGTTCACTGGTCTTTAGGTTAGAAGAACTGCCTGCTCACTTGAAGTTCACTGCAGAATTTTGACCCTAGTTTCAACATATTCTGGAACTCATGTTTGTATTTTCTGTAGCCCAGCTAAAACAAGCATTGAAAAATAACTGAAAAACCCCTCAGAATTTATAAACTAAGAATCTGAAGTAAAAAATAATGATTCATCCTAGGAATCAGCATCTGTCTCTCTCCGCCCCAGACACATACACACACACACATTCACAGAGCAGTCTCAAAAAAAGCCCAGCCTGTTTCCAGTTAAACTACTGATTATAGACAGGTTTCTTATCTTCTTCCATAAAAAGGGAATATTTTTAAACAATGAAAATTTGTGAGAACATCTCTTATTTTTCTGTTGGGGAAAATGAAAAGCCAAACACAACCAACAGAACACCACCACCAAAAACAAAACACAAACTTGATGATATGCTTCCCAAGCACATCATATGTATGTCCGAAAAATTAAATTGGTTTTAGCACATCATAGACCTTTTGCTGCAATTATCATTGTGAGCTTACACTGGATATGTTTTGCATCTCAATATAATAACCTAACACCATCTACCCTGCTGGAAATTAAAAAGGGATAATAAATTTTACAAGTGTTAACCCTACAATTACTCTAACATTCTTCTCATAACTCTACAGCAGCCGCTCCATTATAATGGGGGGGGGGGGGCTTTTTTTTTAATTAAAAGGAGCTAAGAGTACTTCTTTTCTGCACCATAACAATCTAAAACTCCATCCTTTTATTCTAAGCTTTACAAGAAGCCAAGTGGCTTTCATTCACCATTTTGTGTAAAGAAACCCTGCAAGTTCAATGTCATGCAGCACCTAAAAATGCCAAAATTGTACAACAATCAGAAATTTACGATATTTTCATTACAGTACTACTTCAGCAAGCTTCGAAGTTAGTCTGAAGTAGATGTCAATACAAAACAATATGCATCTCAAAATAAATTTTGGATAAAAACCATACAGAACTGTGATAACCCCTTGACACTAGAAAAAATAAATTTAGATTTTGCTTTCTAACAGTAATGTTTATACCAAATAGGAATTAATTGCAAGAAGTTCTATCTAATAAGCTATGTAGGCAGCCAGAATACAGCAACAGTTTCTGAAGTCAGCGTTGGATCTCTAAGTCTGAAATCACAGCCCACAACTCTGTAGTAAATAGAGAAAAGCAGCCAGCATCAACAGGCAACTCATCTAACCTATATTGGATATTTATCTTGAAATGAACTTGGGTAAGCCTCTATCTCTGCACAGTTAGGGCAGGTCCTTCCCAGCTGTAAAAACCATGTTGTAAAACTAGAAAAGGAATGTGCTACAAAAGAGTCTAAGAAGTTCTTGAATTCTTCTATCCTCATAGATAATATAGGGACCTTCTGGAAAGTTTCTTAACGCTGTGCAGGAAAAAGAACCTAATAAGTTATCTACACAAGGGAACTGAACCACTGTAGGAAAAAAAAAAAAAAAAAAGCTTTAGAAAGTGATTCAGTTAAATCAATGCACGGTCCTCTGTGGATAATGATGTCTTATGTTTACTTTATCTAAACCTTTATAAGACACTCTTCCCAAAACCAAGACTGTCTACACAAGAGGGCTGATCTAATTTTTCTAAGTTCATACAATTTTCTTGCATACACAGGTTTAATGGACTCCATCTTCACTGTCAATGTAATAAGGCTACAGAAACACTAAAGGAAAAGCGTGTGCTCTACAAAACAGCAATTAAATGGCATAATATCGTTCACCTTTACAGCTACAAACAGGTTCTCATATCCAGACAGCTATGGTCTTCTTTATAATACAAGGTCATGTTAAAATGCTCCTAAATCCAAAGACCCTGTAAAGACAAGAAAATTTGCTGGTACCTAGATATCCTGGAGGTGCGAGTACACAGCAGCGGGCAGTAAACCTGAGTGGTGGCAACTGTAGGCAGGGTAGGGATTGCATGGGAAGAGAAAACCTTAGCAGAGCTTCTTCTAGGCACAGTAGTCACCAGGAAAGTAAGATTATAGGCAGGGTGAGACTATTAATACATTTGCAGACAGAATTGAAACTGCAGTCACCAAGTAAGTGACATTTGTTAGAAAGAGCATGATAATTTTCTGGTAACTGGAACAGTTATAGTGGTGGAATAAGTCATCTGTAGGTCATTTTTATTTTTAAGACCTTAGTTTTCTTCATTAAATCAAGGATACACTAATATCTGAACACATGTAATTCTAGAGAATACGGCTGATCTCCTTAATCTCTTTTGTGCTTCTATTCAACTGTTGTCTAGAATACTGTAAACAAATTATGTGCTACACTTTTTTCAATTGACCATTTTCACCAGGATCTTACTTTCTGCAATATTTGTTACAGGTAAATTGGTAGACTAGCAGTTTTTAGCTTCTAATGATTCCTAAATCACATTATTTTCCAGATGATTACTGAATGTGAGAGGAAATCCATTAGAACATCACTTAATCACTAGCAAACTGCTTACTTTCAAAAGAGTTATTTAAAAAGTTATTCTACTTTTAGCAGAGTTAGTTTTTGTTTTGTCAGTATCCTGCAGAATTAAAAGTGGAACCACCTTATTACACAACACGATGTCAGCCAAACAACACAGCACTAGCCACATTGCAATAGTCACTCCAAACTTGCTTTGACTGTCCTCTCTGAATGCTATCAGTAAGCTGCAGAAAATGGCAGCTCCTGAGAAAGCAAGTGGAAGGCGGGTCAAACAGAAGCATTAAGCCCAAAACAGTGTGGGGAAACCCCTGGTTTTTCTTTTGAATGTTGTTGACTCTTTTCCCAAAGAAAACAAAAAGCAAGAATTTCTTCCCAGCAAGCTGTTAGCTAATTGGTATTTGTTGGTACAGTCTTCTGCAGAAATCCTGAAGAAATCAAAGCAACAGTACCCAAAAGATGAAACCCTTGTATTATATACCTAAATGGAGGTGAAACAGAATCTGAGGCTCTCTTCCAGATAGATTGTACTTATGTATTTTGTGTTACCTCTAGGAAGAAGAGCAAAAGCTGCTTTAATACACCCCCAAAGGAGGCACAGTATTCGATCATCTACCTTGGCAGTTACGTCTTTATCATGCATTGATTTATGCACAAATGCAGCAGAAGGACAGATCGTGGTAGGTGCTTATTAAAAACATAAATGCACTTTCTTGCAGACTTCCAAGACAGCATTTTTTAAAACAACATTATTTCTTTTTGAAGTTACATGCTTTCTGGCATCTACTGCACAAATTTTCCTCTTTGTTGCAGCATGAATATTTAATCTTATTTTTTAAAAAATCTTTTAATGACTGCAGTGAAGCATATCTTTCATACTATAGATTTATACAGTTTTGTTCATAATATTTATTTCAGAAAAAATATATATATTTTTATATATATATTTTTATATATATATATATTTTTTCC
>WYDI02010856.1:0-29478 GCA_009867235.2 Psittacus erithacus | reverse complement strand
TTGGGTGCCATGGTTTAGTGGGAGGTGTCCCTGCCCATGTCAGGGGGGTTGGAACTGGATGATCTTAAGGTCCTTTCCAACCCTAACTATTCTATGATTCTACGATTAATCTCCTCAAAGAAGATTACAGTTGCATGTACACATACAGCACATCAAGTTCAGAACATTAAGAAAAAGTTTAGTCTGAAATAATACTGGCTCTAATAAAAAAAATAAGTCTTCCACTGCTGACAATCCCTGATCATCCAAAAGTAGGAGAAAAGAAAAAAGCCCCAAACCTCCAAAACCCCTCCATGCTCTCATCCCAAGAAGCCTCCATATCCATCACATCATACAAAACACTCTGTTCCCTTAGCCTGTCTTTGATTATTTGACAGCAAAACTTCCATAAGGAAGTTTACCATGCAGTGCAATGAAATGAATAACCTATCTTTCTCTAAGCAGTAAAAAAAGAAGTTGTAAAAACTATCTCTAAGTATAAAAATAATCCAGTTTCCTTCGTTATGCTACAATTGACACTATAAATGACACAAAGAATTGAAAACAAAAAGCCAAGGAAGGGAATTTTCTCAAATCACAATGTTGAAGCTATTTTATTCTATTCTATTTCATAAAAACACCCGCATGCATGTTCTCTTTCTGTCAGAGCTGACAGTGCTTCTCACAGTCTAATACTTTCTCAGTACAGGAGTTTACTTCAAGTTTGTGAAATTGGCTGTTTGAAACATGTTTTGCTTTCCAGGCTGATCATGCAGTACACATCAGATGTAAATGATATTACCGTATCCAGCGCTACAATTCAGGAGAAAAAGTGTTTTACAATCTTTAAAGTTATTTTAAAATGAAATAGAAAATATATGGAGGGTGTTTTAGTATTTGCCACTGAAAATCCAGTGGCTGAATAAAGGAGGAAGCAACTAGACTGATATGTGTGATGGGTATAGTTGGGGAAGGAATGGAAAGAGAGAAGAAAAATCCCAGTATGTTTCTGGAGTCAAAAAAATGTCTGCAGAGATCAGGATACAAACACAGCCATCGGAACTTGGAATGGAACCTAAAACGTGTGCTTCCCAATGCAAATTCTGCATGGCAAAAATTGCCATGAACCTACCAACAGAGAGTGCATTCTGGGCAATGTGTAAGGTAAGACTTTTTTTATGAATCAGACTGAAAAAGAAGAGAGTTAAAAACCAAAACAAACCAAATACTATTAAGCTCATAAAAGCATGGACATAAGGTTAGAAAATGCTGGAACTTCAGATGCGCGTTCAAATGACATACAGACCCTTTGTGAAAATGGTTATGATCCAGAATTTGTTTAAACAATTAAACACAGACACTGCCCCACAGGAGTTCTAACTGTGTGCAACTGCATGGACTTGGGCCTGGAAATTAATCCACCCTCTGTGTAAGCTTTTGCAATGCCTATAGGATTTCTGGCTCATGTGTAGAAGAAATTAGAAGGCATATAATGAAACCAGTTTGCAAATGGAGTTTTGAAAAAAGAGGAAGACTCATAATTAAGTCAACTGAATATCATTCCAGATAACAGTGTTCTTGTATAAATCTGAGTAATCTACACCATGCTTTTCACCAATGGCAAATAATTGTGTCAATTTTCTAGGTGCCAAAATGTATGAAGCTTAAGCTAGAGCTCTCAATAGCTCCGAAAACCTTAGCTACACTTAAAACCAAGAGAGACTATGTGTTAAACTTATGCTGTAAAAGTAACAAGTGTCTGAGCAACCATATGGTGGTAAGCTTCTCCTAAAAAACAGATTTTGGGCGATTTTGACCCAAATGACTCTGTTAGATTCCTATCCATAAATCTAAAACTACAGTATCATTTTCACAAGTGTGTTGTGAGGATGAATTAATTGGCGTCTGTGAAGCACACAGTCAAGCCACATAAAAACCCCCAAACCCAACAACTCACAATGAAATTAGTAACTCAAAGGAATGCAGAGCTTAGCTGAAGTGTGGTAAATAAGACCTCAACCCCTACACTGAATGATAAGGATAAAAATGGAACTCTGAATACATTCCATTCAGTGAATAGCGCTCATTTTTCTCTTGAATGGAACAGAGATCCTGTGGAAAAAAAAAAACCTGCTATACAATCATGAGAAAGCCATTTGTAATTCATTACTCTGTTCTATATTTGATTCTGATTAATGTTTTCTTTTCCTTTTCACATGATTTTTCTTTTATTCCCATTTATAGTCCTTTTTCATATTTTCTTCTAAACAGAACACAGTGTCAGCAAAATTGATTATAAGGAACTTTCTAACCTAACATGTTACAGCGCCTTCACAATTAGGCACAGAAAACTCCGTCATTCACCGTGATTTCACTTCTTCTTAAAGAAAAAGAAGAAAAAGGAAAAAATAGTCAGGCAATTTTGATTGCACTATTTGTCTCATGTCCTCTGTCAGCAGTGCCCATTTACTGTGGTTTTGTTGGCTATAGATTTATGCGCGCACTGTGGGTGAAGACTAAACTATGGTTCTTCCACCCAATGATAGAATTCAGCCTGCAGCATGATCAGAGCATTGGCCCTGTGTGCCTGATGTCCTGTTAGTAACAAGAGCGGCGTGGAGGAAAGTGTGGACCACATGACAGGCCACAACAATACAGCCAACAACTCTCATCTTGACACTCACACCTTAAAGGTTTAAATCATACTCTGATACTTTATGATAAGATGCTTAGAAAGTATATCATTCATTCCCAGGGGCTCTGGAAAGACACCTGCCTAATGTTGCATGTTTTCAGCTCACAACCAGACATGCCATTTTTGAAGTAGGATGCACTCTTTCTGTCCTCCAGCAGTCTACATGCTTGTCCTAGATCTAAAGCTATCACTGAACAGGAAACACTAGCACTGCCAAGCCCTGCTTGTTATACTGCATCATCTCTGAGGAAAAGGCATCTTATCTCTGCTCACATTATCTTCAGCTCTGAGAGTGACCTTTCCTCTAAGTAGACCAGCAGAAACACATTACATTTCTTGACAGAAAGGAAAGCTACACAGAGATCCAGACTGCTAGCATACAGAATGTATAAGTCCTAATGTGAGCCGAAAGCACTGACAGATTTACAGCATATATACTACACAAACTGTAAATGACCTGGTATTTCTGAACACCCCTGCACTAACCCAGAAATCAGACCAAGAGCGCAAACTGAGCCACAAAGGGAACACATTTGGCCATTGGGATGCAGCAGCACAGCAAGCAAATTACATCTGTCTTCAGGATTACATACTGGGCTTTGCATCTGTGATGCCACAGAATTAAAATTAAACGCATTTTATACTGCTGTAATGATCCTTTTGACTTAATCTAAGAATAAAGTAAACTTATACACTCATATAAAACCTCCTTATGCTATTAAAATACACCATTCTCAAATTAATATGCACACCTCAAAATTATGTTCTTGAAACTTCGACAGGATTTGCATTCAATTTGTGCTATTCAATGTCAGAACAGAGAGTAAGATATTGAAACAATACACCACATCTCAACTAGCAGAAATTTAACTGTAAATCATGCTGAATTGAAATCAAGAAACATGCCAGAATGCCTACAGTAACACTCACGTGTATTTTAATTTGTTAAAGCTGGAATATTTGGCAGATAAGTCTTACGGTTACCAATTTCTCTGCTCCTTCCTTTTTTCCTCCTCCAGCTGCTTCCACCAACCCAGGAACAACATTCTTGGATACCTCCTGTTTAGGGGTTAGGGGGGGAGGAAACCCAAGAAAACACAGCCCAAACCCTGAGAAGGCAGCTGAAGACAGTATATGAGATCATACTGGGAAAAGTAGTCTGTGTCTTGAGGAGAATGCACAAGAACATACTTGTGCCTGCAGTGCTACCTTATGCTTTAGCTTTTATTGAGGTACTAGATTCCCAAGCACAACCCCTATCCTCCTGCAGCCTACCAATAGCAGAATGTAAAGTAAAGGACTACTGAGAGGAAACAGAAATCTTTGCCCACGACTCCTAAAACATCACAAAAATCCCTTGTCCAAAATATGTAACAGTACATTATCATTTAAAAGTGGTAGCCAAATAATTATTAAACTATTACCTCTGAAGAAAACGTTAACGGTGTGACCCATTTTACTGCAGAGCAGCTGGGGCATTCAAAAGACACCTGACTAGTCTGCTCAGTGAACAATAACTTATGAGATTTCCTTTTGTTTCTGGGATGATACTTCTGAAAGCTTTATTTGAACTGAATCCTTAGGGAGGCATATAACTATTTTTATGCAAGCCCAAGAAACATATCTTCCACTAATCATTTTCAAACCACATTAACGATATTTATTTCATTTTATTTGTATATGTATGCATTTGGGGATTACTTTGGTACATGCCAAAACCTGCAATATGGCTACCAAATGGCTATAACTTTTCTTTAGCTGCTCATGTAGTTACCAGTTGCATGTGAAGCCCTAGGTGAAAACAGTTTTTAATTTATTTAAAAAAATACAGCTCCTTTATTTAGATAAATGTTAATTAAACCACTTTCAGAAATCTGAAGCATTTTACCAAATAAGTAGGACACTGCATGTAAATACATTCTGATTTCATGATAAATCAAAAAAAGTTATCACCTTGAAGAACTGAGGCTTGTATTCTGTACTCTAACAGGTAAACTTTAAACTGCTTTGCTACTTACCAAGCCCTCACTGGGCATAATGCTGGTGAGATGAACTACCTCAAGATGTGCTGACTGTGACACCAGAGAATCGGATGAGAGCGAAATGATGTGGTCACAAATCCCAGACAGGGTTTTACACTATGAAGAAAAACAAGTCAATATAATTCCTCATATTAAACTGAAACTACTAGTGAAGAAGTTCTTATTCTGAGAACTAGTTGAGAATAATAGATAATTTTACTTCTTAGCATTGCAAAAACAGCAGGTACATTATAATCAAGAACAGGAAGTTAAGGGAACAGAAAATATCCATAAATTTCAAAAAAAGTAAATGCGTGTTCTTCTGATCAAAAGATTTGACTGTGCACTAACATCTGTGTATCTGAACTATCTCTCCACTCAACTACGCGCAAAAAACCGAAACAACCCAATGAACTTCATTTTACCTATCATTATAATGTATCATTATAAACACAGTGGAAGTCAAGTGAAAAATGTCAAAATAAATGCCTTATCCACCAACTTAATAATCACTTTTGGCTACCAAAGGAGTAACCCTATCAGCAGTGATCATTAGGTGAATTCTGCATTAAACAACTTAGAGTTTCCTTTGTTAAAAATTACATTGGCAGATGAGTCTCTTATTTAATTAATTTCCTGAAGTAAAATTCTTATGCATCTTTGAACACATCCCTTAACTGATATTCTAGATCACTGCAACTGTGCAATAGTTTTGTTATCCTGCCTTCCAGCTAAAGATCTCAAAATCTTAATGCCAATCCACAGAAACACCTTCAAAGTAGGAACTCTATTGCACAGTATTACTGACAGATTAAACATGTCTCTCAAAAGCAAACTTTAATTATATGGGTTAGAAAGAAGTCGATCTGTACTCTTGGAGAATCTTCATGTATAAAGATTGATTCCAAAGTTTGCATGCGTTGCTTAAAACTCACCTTCAAAAAGACTATGCCTAAAAATATTTGAACCTAATCTGAAAGTGAAAGCGTTCATATGGATGAATTTCTGGATGTTCTTCCAGTCAAAGTTGTGCTGTATGCATCTATTTTCCTCTGGGGCCTATAGTCTCATTTTCCCTAATTACAGCAAATTCTAGTGAAATCTCTTAAGGGAAGTTTTATTTCAGACATTTACAAAAGCATGAAGACTTCTAATAACTCATTTGACATTATACATATAAGTTAAACAAATAAAGTTGTCACAATGGATAAATTAACTGACTGAATTTACAGATTATGTTTCCATTCACTGTATAGTTGCTCATCTGGAAATCTAAGAACAGCTCTGGAGTACTGGATGTGGCATTTGCATTCTGTACCAGTTGCAAGATGCAAAGTGTCCCATTCAGGTATGCATGACTGCACCTAAAGGTCATCATTACTCAAAATATTTCTAGTAGTTTCAGCTTTGGGCCAAAACCCCTAAACAAAACTCTAGGTCCTGTCTTCTCCCACCAGAGACATACAAACTGTCTTGCTCAAAAAGTGTACCCTACTGCTTATTCTACATATGAATTCATGTTTGACCATGTCTGTGAGTATATGCTTTCATCCAGCTTTTGAATTACTGACATATGAAAACACTATGATGATTTCAAACTGAAGCCCTTTCTTATGCCTCAACATTTAAGATCATATGTATAAATCAGATGCAGACTAAATCCCAGACACATCACTTTCTACTTTCTGATGTAATTCAAATACTTTTCTAGTAAATAAACTTTGGAATGAAATAAACAAAGAAGTTTTCAGTCAAATTTACAGTTATGAATCTGTAAGATCTCCCCATGATTCAGAAAATTAAATAATTTTATCATGAGGAAAATACTCAAGAAAATTGTATTAGGGTATTTAAAAATATCAGTTTGCTGCAAAAGCAGTTCAGCAGATACAAGAGAGGCCTGACACTAGTTGTAAATAATGCCAAGGCTAGGGTCAGGAAGTAATGTTTGGTATGGACTATCAACATGAGATGATACAGCGCCATATGCTAAAGTATTTTGGGCACTGAAAAAAAGAGAAGAACCAAAGTCCTGAGTGCTAGTTCTGAAAGCACACAGAAGCAAAGTGCACACTCTCCAGATGGCGCAATACTACCGCACTTCAGAAAATCTCAGAAAAAAAGGGGTCTTCAAGAAGTTCACTGCCTGTTGCAGGGGAACTTTCCGTAGAGTTTTACAGGTTGTTCAACACCAGCATTCATTTGTTAGACTCCCCTCAATGGGCCACGGCAATAGACTCTCTAGGTAATCACTAAGTCTTGAACAAACCATACAAACTTATATGTTACAAAAGGTTTTTTAGTATGGCAGCTACTGCTTGGATGGTACAACAGATACAGTTAATAATCTGTATGTACTGTTGAGAGAAAGAACTAGAAGGTTGTCATTTATTTATTATAAGATGCATACTATATTAGTCTAAAGAACTGAGGCAGTCCCAATAACCACATTTGCTGAACGGATGTCCAAATAAAAAAGAAACCTGACTCTCCAACATGCAGTTTAGAGTGATCCTGAAGATGACCCCTTCATAATTTGTCTTTTCCCATAATATTTGAGTGCAGCGTAGACACAGTCTAGTCACATGACTATTGAGGAAATGGCATCTGTGTCCTGTGATCACAGTTGAGAACATTCTGCCCTAGCGTGGAGTTATTTAGAACAAATCTAAACTTCATTGAATGTCTGCAGTAGCCAATGAAGAAAGTCAACCATCGATCATCATCCTATAAATCTGTATTTACTTCTAAGTGTAACTTTCTTAATATCTTTCAGAAATAGAGCAAAAGGCCATGTGGTGTTTAAGAGTTATAGATTCTCTTACAAATGCAAATTTTTACTTCAGAGCATCAAAATTATTTTTCTTATTTTTTATTTATTTTTATAAATATAGAGACCATAAAAGAAATGAACTGTTTACAAAGCTTGTTCTTTAATTCAGCATCCTTGTAGTAATTTTTCATTTTTTTGTTAAGATGCTGCTAGAAAAATGGTGATTCTTCTCACTTGACCCAGAGTTAAGATGATAATCAGGTCAATTCTTACAGCCAGGATGCACTGGGTCAGGTAGTTTCACGTGATTTTGCTCAGGCTAAGATGAGTTCTACTGCCTTGGGATTTAGGCTTCTTAAGGCTCATCACACTCTCACTGCTGAGTGTGTGGAAGGCTTAAAAAAGGAAACTTTTCTCTCTTCATTTTCATCTTTTCAGGTTACCATCAAGAAGAGGCAGAAAAATCAAAAGAAATACGCGTGCTAAAGACGTATTTGTGAAAGTCATATACAGTTAGAATTGTGAGTTAAAAATGTATATATATGTATCTATATATACATAGATGCACACACACACTCCAAATCCCAGAAGATTTCAGGTGCTTTTAGAAGTTCATTTCAGAATCAGGTAAGCTATTTTCTAAAAGTCACTGCATGCTTTCTGACTGTAACAGCACATAAATGTTTTATGACATATTTTAATCCCCACTGGAAGCAGAGTATGTGTAAAAGGTTTGGAGTTTTTTTGTTTTCCTGCTAAAATGAGTCAGGCACTTGGTTAGAGCTTGTCAAAAGCTTATCTGAACTTGCAAATCCTTTGAGATTTCCCTTTCAGCATAGGATTTAACTCTGTCTCAGTTAGTCAGTAGGAGTTTTCAGTGCCAGTAAAATATAAAGTACTTGAACTTTACAGGCCAGTATCTAATCAATACCTTTGTATAAGATTCTTCCATTCCTCTTCATCACTGTATTTTTTGTGTGCACACTGTACACCAAGGGCTCAGTGTGACAACCAGTGAAGGCACCAGGTCTGAGGGATTTGTTACTGGACTTCCATGTCAGCAATCCTAATAGGTATATTATACTGGTAAGAGTACTGTGAAGCTTCTAAAACAATCTAAGAGCAATAATTATGTATTTGCAATTAACTATAGGTATAACAGGAATATAGGAACTGTGCCAGGGGAGTTAGAGGGAGTATCTGACTTTGCCTGCTAAAGTAAACAGATGTGGGTGTTATTTTATTACTATTGTTTGGGTAGGATCTCCATTTCCTTACGTTGATGTAAAAGAATGCATTTTAGAGTGTTAAATCTAGAGTACTGGGGCAGTCAGTAAACTGGCTGGTAGGAAGCAGAACTTTTACTACGTCAGTTTCAGGCAGGGTCATAAAACATGTAAGCTGATCTCTCTCTTGCTGGTCTTGATCTTATTTACAAAAACTTTACGTTTTAGCAACTGTTATAACTCATCAGAAGCTGTGTCAAACAGTAAAGAACTTTATTTTTCTATAGTAGCTTTAATTTAATTTTTTAATATCATTTAAGTGAATGGGGCAGGATTAGAGAAGAGCAAAGCAGAATACTTAGATTACTTACCACATGAAGAATTTTATTTTCTGTTTCATACACTGTACAATCCTGTGGTAAAATAATAAAAAAAAAAAAAAATACACATTATTTTAAATTCCTTGTGAAGAAATCAAAGGTGTGTTTATGCTGATAGCCATCTTTTACAGAGGTATGTGCAAAGACAAATGAGCTCTTGAGTTTGTCATGACCAAAAGGTTACTTTACAATCTTAGGAAGCTTGACTTCTCTTGTGGCTAGTTATCCTCAGGGATCTATTTGTCCCTTGACAATCCTTAAACTCCTGTTCAATACTAGCAACAATACAAATGTAAAGCAGGGGGGACAGATTCATGATAGTGAGAAAAAAGTAACTGGATACAATTAATGTGGCACGTCAGATTTTCAATGATGTGCAGAGCAGGAGCTACACTGCCTGGCCTTAAATCAGGCAGGTTTGTTACCTCCAGGACAAGCTGTGCGGGGTGCAGCCACGTCAGATCTATCACTAGGTAGATTGTGTTACCATAAAGCGTGGGAAGGAAGAGTAAACAGACAATGTTTGACAACAAGTACAATGCCACACATGTTAAACATCGCGTGTCCATTCTGTCAGTTTCGTCTGCTCCATCTTTTGCTTCAAGGCCTGTCTGTCTGCACAGTGCACAGGGGACAGAAAACAGCAGTGGCCCAGTCTGTTTGCAGAAGTCACATAACTGCTTGAGCTTTGAACTTTGGAAGGAGCAAGCCACACCAAAAAGGAATGAGAAAGGACACAGGGCTGCTCATGCTGATCACTGATCCAGGAATATCCAGGAGGTTTCGCTGCCTGAAGACCTCCCAAAGAACAGCTCTACCCCAGCTTTCCATTACACAATGTGGCTCTCAACCAATTTAAAGCAGGCCTGAACAGCAACATTCCTGATGAACCTCTGGATTTGCTTGTAACTTCTAGAGCAGCCATTTTCTTATTTTAGTTATTTTTTTAAGAATAATAAATCTTACAACTCCGTAACTTAAGAGTTATTACTCCCTTAACGTCTGTTTTGATTTAACGACATTACAGTGCCTAGAATAGCACCTTTCCTTTGCGGACCAAAGCATACAAATTCCTCTGCAAAGCAAGACACAGCCATGGCAGAAGTGTTTAACCCCTCGCTACAGGATTGGCCCTGGATGCACTGAGGCGGCTCCAGCCCACCCTGCTCCCGCCGGCCAGCACTCCACATCACCGCACAGGCTCTCCAGCTGCATTCTACTAAAACATAGAATTAAAAGGGAAATACAGAAACCTCAGGTTTGCCTCACAGGGATGAGCACCCCCAGAAACCGTGGTCACCTCTGAGGGCAGCCACAGCCAAGGTCTTGCCCCCCCGCACTGGCCAGGCTCTCTCTCCCATCAGCTCTAGAACCTTCTGTCATGGCGGGCAGCCCACCACAGTCCTGCACAGGCACCAGCCGGCATCAAGGGGTGCTTTTAGCAAGAAAATCTGAGGAGAAAGTTTTCCTGAGGTATCCCGGCATCTCCGTGCGCTCAGGGAGACCCACACCTGACCCTGAGGCAGGCGGGAGCCCCAGAGCCCTGTGAGGGAGGGAAAGGAGAGCCCTCCACAGACAAGCTGTGGGGTCCGCTCCTCACCAGCGCCCTTGTTTAGCACAGGCTTCTGGCCTATAATGCCATACGTGCATTGGTTAATCACATTAAAGCAAATTAATGATTAACAGAAAAGTTATGTTGGGAGATTGTTAAATATTTCTCCAAATGATATGCCATGTTGAAAAAAGATTTCTATAAAGCAACATGAGGATTTCAGAACATATTTGTAAGGATGAGGATATGGCAAGTAAAAAACAATCTGCCTTGTTTAGGTGTCTTAGGTGCTTAGCTTTCAAGGAAAGTTTAACTTATGATACACCTAAAAGACCCCCTCAAGTAATTTAAGATTCCCCATAATTTCTTTTTCCTGCAATAGCAGTTACTTATTTTAAACTTCGCATTAAATAATTCCAACATCCCCACTCTATTCACTGTAGAATCAGATCAGGTATTTGATCAGCTTGGGCTGTGGTGCTCTGTGAGAGAAATAGCAGCTGACTGACAGATCTCTGCTCCTCTTGTCCAGGGGCTTAAAACCTCAGCTGTATCCCATCCATTGAGGGGTACAGTGCCCAGCTCCCAAACTGTGTTCCTGGGGTGCTGCTCTGGGGACCTTGTCCTTCAGCCCATCCATGACTGCTGCAGATCTGATTCAACCTGCTCAGCCCTGGGTACAGGCAACTACCGCAGCCTCTGGCCCAAGGGTCGTGTTTATTTTGGAACAGTAGCACTTTTATACAGAAATTAATTTCTAAGTGAACACAGTTTAGAGACTATTGTGACAGAATAAGAAAGTTAAAATCACAAGATTGAGAGTGCCAAGAAACACAGAGAAGAATTTATATTAGCATTTCATGGTCAAGTATGCCTTTGATGTTTCTTCTGTATTCATACTGTTATTTTCTAGAGCACCAAAAAAGAATTCAATTAGTCAGTTTGGATGGCAATGCCCAAGGCAGTTTTCCCTACAAGTTTTACACACTTCAAACAGCACATCCACCATCTCCTTTTAACCCTCCGAGTACCAAGAGAACAAAATGATCACAGCAGGGCATACCGCTTGACTTCAGAGCTAATGCTCCTTTCTAAATTATTCCTTTAATTTCTGTGCTAGAAATGCAATATGAGCTTCATTGTGAACAAACTTAATTACTTCAGGTCAAAGAATAGAAGCCTTTTGTATAGTAAAACTGAAATTTTAATGTTTTGTAGAGCAGAATTAATGTCAGCTATACTTATGTTGCGCATTCAAGATTACATTAGCATTAAAAATGTTAATGGCTTTGGGATTCCTTCCAAGATAGATGCATATTGCCTTTTTTACTTAAATACATCAGACTAGTTTAACTGAGAGGTTAAAAGCAATTCCAATATTATACTAATATATTAAGATATGTAGGTCACAATATTATTCTGATTTATTTTTCTCTGATACATAGCTATGCACTAGGGACCTCATTAAAAAAAAAATAAAAACCTTCCAGGACTAACATGTATAGAATTTTGATCCATTTTTCTTAGAAAATAAATGATAATTATAGTGATGTTCTTCCTACATCCGCCTTAAGCAGGACTACATGTTTAAAAATGGTTTGAGCTAAAAACACTCTTAACAAAGCACCTGCATTCTATTTCCCCTCTGTGAAATGGTAAAATACAGGAATTATCAAAACAATCACAGCAGCAGTATTACATACAAGTCAGCTTCTGCACTATGCAGAGCAACCTACCTTTCAAAGGTACAGTACACATTCATAACTCTGATAAAGTAAAACAGCATTACTTGAATATTCATAAAGAGAAAAGGTCAGTAGGACTTGCACTCACTTATGTCCATAATTCTAGTTTCTATTTCCAAAAGGAAAAAATGCAAGTACTACTGAAATTTGAAGATACCATAAGAACGTTTTGTAAGAAATGTTGAGGACAGTTAACTAACACATCAAAGGCAGTAATACCAGTAAAATATTTAGCTCATTAACTTAGTACAATAAACCTATGTGAGTTAAGTCAACTACTGAAAAAAAAAGACCCTATAAAGGGGCAGGCTGGAAGAGAACTTAAAACTTTATGATGTTTGCCAGTTGAATGCCATTTCCCAATATAACGCTGCAGTAAAGATCTACTGTGATCTTCGTGTCGTGGATATGACAGCATGATACTTAAAAACATATTGCTTGCATATATAAAATCAGACACTTCTGGAATTAAAAAGAATAAGACTGTTCTGAAATTAGGCAAATATGCAATGGTAAATAGACTGAAGTAACTTATTTTACTTGGTTTAATTAAGGTAAAGGCTTGATCATAATCTATATTTAGAAAACAGTGAACAGATGTTCAATAACAAAATGTTCTTTAGCAAATGCAAGCTAAATAAGATGGAGGGGCTGAAAGCTGAAGTCTGCAAAGTTCAAACTGAAAATAACACCCACATTTTTACTGGCAGTTGCTGAATCACAGACTAGTTCAGGTGGAAGGGAACTCTGGAGGTTATCTAGTCCAACCACCTGCTCAGAGGAGCAAATAAAAGTTATACCAGGTACAGGAAGCTACTGGGAAACAATTTCTTTTAATGGCAGTACAAACTAGCTAGCTTTAAAAAACACAGCTTCACCCTGAACACAAAGTTTTTGGCTAAAAGTAGGGTAAAAATCTGTGTTATGGTCTCTGAATTTATCTCAGTGAGGATAATCAAACATTAATAAAGGGGAGAACAAGCAAAAGTTTGTTTGGCATTTGTTGGAAAAAAATTAGCCTGAGTTGTGCTGACGTTCTTTGACGAGGCGCAGTCAACCTTTTTGTTTAGAGGACATTTGTTCATGCAGTATAATGGATGTAGCAAAAGCATCTATCACAAGTTTAAACATCTCAGACGAAATAGGGAAAAAATCAGAAACCCATTTCTATTAGAACAAGTGAACTCTTTCTACTCAATGAAAATTAGCCAATGTCTATATTTTATGCACAAAATTCCAAACCTGTTCCTCCCCCGTTATTCCAGTTATCTTTCCTCCAGGGTAACCTTGGCACTAGTGCATGACCAAATCCAAATTCAGTTAAGTAAGCCTGGTGGAGTCATTTTCAGAGCAAAAAGGAAAGCTAGTCTACCTTGAAGCTAAAGTTGCACTTCAAAATGAAGTCAGCAGCTCAAACTCTTCAATACTCTGCCCTAACATGCTTTTTTTGCATGTTGTTATCAGCACATTTTGATGGGACATCACACCTTAAAATCAGGATGTGCCTGCAGCTTTCTGCATAATGTTATTCTTTTATGATTTCCCTACTTATTCTAGTGAAGGTGATATTGTGAAAGACAAGAAAACTGAGTAAAGTACAATCCCAAGCATAAATGGACAAGTGCAAAACTCCTTTAGAACTAGAGAATAAAGATCAGCATGCTTATAACCAGTATGAAAAAATACTTTTTATAGATAAACAAGTGATTGCTTATTCATCATAGCATTTATGTGGTGTGTAAATAATAATACCCAGCATTGCAATTCATGTTTAGTTTAAATTTTGAATGAAGATTTCATCTTCACAGTCATGCAGAGAAAGAATATGGCCTAAAAGCTAAAAAACTACTTCCTGATTAGAGCTAAGAGTATGTCACTCAGATATGTACAGTACATTCCAGCAAGAAGCTTCATAAGCAGTGCCTATATTAAACTAATGTTATGCAGCAATGCCCCCTATTCAGAAGGAAGTCCACCCTGAGCGGCAGCTGTACGTTAACCACAAAAGCATGTTAATTTTGCACAAAACAAATCATCAGGTTGAAGGCATTCCACAATGTGCCAAATGCATAGCCCTGACTGCCACTTTCACGCTGACTAAATTAGACACCTGAAATTTACATTGTTCATGAAACAAAGAGTACCTGAAAGGGTCTGAGATCCAGGTTTCTATTAGTTCCACCTTTCAATTCATATTTTAGCCTATAGTTAAGACTGAAATTCTGGGTTAGGTGAAACATTTCTGCTTTCACACATTAAGATCAATTTTCCTCAGATTAAGTAACATCAGAACATTCTCCCTATCAATGATTTTTGTTTTTATTACTCTTTCTGGTTGCTAAATTTAGTCTACTGTAAAAAGATCTCAATAGATGACTATCAAACAACCCAGACCTGACAATAAGAAGACAAAACTTGATTTTTAACAGACCTGAAGAGCTAACTAAACATTTTTCATCTTGGAATGTCTTGGAGTTTATGCTAAAAGATAGATTGTTTTTATGCTGTCAAAAGGAGGACAGCTTTGGGAGTGGTGCTGAAGACTTAGAAGAAAAAAAGAACCAAACTACCAAATTATTGCTGGCAAAGCAGAAGTGAATTTCATCTGCCAAAACCAGTGAAATGAACGACAGAAAGGGAGACAGCAATTCAAAAGTGTACTGTTCTCACCTAGACCACAGGGAAAAATCAAACTCACACAAAGTGCAATATCAGCTGAAGGGCAGAATCAGAATCCAAACTTTTTATACTGTAGAGAAGTTCATTTTGCTTAATCTGTAAATCAAAAATAGCCTAGTGCTATAAACACCTTGTAAGAGAAAGCTTAATAAAGATACATAAATAATTAAATGCCTACATAGGAATTTTTAACCCAAGAAAACAGATCTTTGTTTTGTACTGTAAAAATGCATAAAGGACAAAATTTCTAAGAGGAATAAAGCTGAATATTATAAATTAAGGATAATAGTGTAAAATACAAAGATTGATACTTATCAGCCTTAATTCTTTTTTCCAAGAACTAAAATGAAATTGAAGAGGGGGAAAAGAAAAGAAAAAGAGTTTGCAGAAAGCAGTTACACTGTACTTCATTGTTATGTTGGAGGCAAGGGCCAGTTGGCTGGCCAGTTTTTTAGACAGTGCTTATGAAACTACAGCTTTAACTAAGTTTTTTTCTTGTTTTACTTTCTACACTTTCATCTTTCTGTTTTGCTTCATCCCAAGACAGCCCTGCCTGTTTTTTAACCTCTCCACATATTGCAGTAACACTGTTTTTTCTCATCAGTACTTTCATCTACTCACAAGAGAAGCTCACTGTAAATATTTGTAAAACCAGCTTCCACTTAGTGTTTCTGTACCTGAGTGCCATCTCTTGTCTTACTTCAGGGGCAGGCACTGCTAGACTCTATTATTATTTGTATATTATGTAGTACCACAGACCAGATAATTTTATTTTGTGTACCTGTGGATGGTACTATATTACAATTAATTAAAGAACATTAGTGATGATAACACTACTACCATTATCTGTTCCATATTTGGTTTGCTCAGTGTTATGAATATTTCATGTTAATCACTAAACAACTTTCAGGTAACTGGCTCTCCTTTAATTGAACAAGCCACAGTACAAACACATGTATTTGTATGTATTCTAAGAACTTGCCCCTGAAAGAATTTTGATCATTCCTATTTTAACCTGCAATAAACTGTTAGCAGTAGTTATGCTGTTTCCCACTGTAGCTTTGTTCTTTTTTTTTAACACTTGCATGGTGGCAGATAACCTGACATGAAGTCTTCCCAGCACTCCCAGAGAAAGAGAATATGTAAAGAACAGAGAGGTAAAGCTAAAACAATTTTTCTGGTGAAGTAAAAGCTTAGCAGTGTTTTTACTACTGCAATTTTTAAGCATCAGAATGAGGAAGACTCGGGGAGGAAGACAATCACTCCTACCTGTTGCACAATGGTTGTAAGTTCCAGGCACAGTTGAACAATGTTGTTTTTTAGCAGTGAGTATTCTGTCACACTGACAAATGGAGACCTATCACAAAGGAAAGGTAGGTTAATACAGACTTAACAATTACGCCTCCTGTTCACTGAATAAGCAGACATACGTAATATAGAGATCAATTCTACATCACAGAAATATGAAACACCTAATCATAAAAATTTGCAGTAGCAAGTTACACAACTTTTCTAAAGTATACCTTTGAAACAAGAAACAAGGCAGGCAGGAAGGCTGTAAACTGGATTCTGGCCAGAAAATCGGAAGTTATAGTTCAAGTGGAAAGAGGAGCTTCCTAAAAATTGTCAATAGTCCAGATTTCCTTTGTACAGCTTATTACAAAGACAGCTTTTCTAATATGACACCACTCTTCAGCAGCAGTTAGTACCTTAATTAAGACAGCAAAGTAATGCTTGCTTAGTCACTAACAGCTTCCTGCACACTCGGATTTTCTTCAGGCTTTCCAAATTCTAGCTGAATCTGGCCCCATTTGAATTCATAAGAGCTGACAAGATCATAGCCCAAGAGAATATGACTGCTGGCATTAGGTTAGAAAAATGTTACTGGGATTATACAAATCCTGGAAAGGGAGGTGATTCACTCGCCCTGTGATTTCTAAGGTGCCATTTATACATTCGAAAGCATTCAGATTCAAGATAAAACTATTTGTTGCTATAACTCCAAAGACGGAGAAACAAAACATTAGGTGCTCTGATGCTAGTTTGTGTTTTGGTTTCTATTCTTTCCACCATTAAAATTTTAAATGCATTTATTCAAGGAGATACGTTAAATCAAATTCTGAACTTGGAAGTGAAAAAAACCCAGCAGTGGTTGATTGTTGAGCACTGACTGACACCACAACTGTACCTAACATATCAATCCTACTCTTGGTAAGAGCTCCAATAAGAAAAACTAATTTTCAGATGAAGCATGTACTATAATTTATTCTGAATATTCTTAACTGATTTGCTCAACTCCAGCTTTTTTGTGTCTCTTTTGATGGCTGAAAGACAGTTCAAACTACAATCTTTTCTTCTTGCCCTTCTTTCTGAAATTACCCATGACATTGCCTCTTGCAACAGTGAAATGTCAACTTGGAATAGGACAAAACTATTCATTTCACACAAAATACTATCAGACTGAAAGTAACTAGAGAAAACTTCAACACCCTCCTGACAGAATAGGGTACCAGACTTTTTCCTTCTACATTTGAGAAATTTACAAAACAAAATTTAGAATTCCAGAGCTGCCATTTAATATTAGAACATAAGAGTACAAGGGAAAAAGACAGAACAAGTACAAAACAACCCGAAGAATTATTCTTATGCATAAAGGATCAAGGAATAGTGAATTACCTGTCCAGCCAGGCTAGTAAGTTCTTGGCAGCACCAATCAAGTCAACTACAGAGGTAAGAAAATCATTTGGCAGTCGTCTGGAGGCCCTGCCATCATAATGGCCACTCCTCCTTCTACCCGTTATAAAGTTCTGAAGATTTTTGGCTGAGGCATTCAGCTTGTGAGACAGAGTTCTCAGGTTTTCAGTCTCCAAACCATAATTCTGAGGGGAAAGAAGAAGATACACAATGAAGTGAAATATTTTGTTGTCAGCTATGTAAACAGAACTAGGAGGTTAAACATTCTGAATAGTATTGGCTGAAAGGCTACGGGACTTATGCATGCCTGCTTTCTGCAAACCCATTGGTCCAGCTAAGTCACCAAGGGAAGGTAAAAAGAATCCTTATATGCTGAGTCTGAAGGTCTTTCCCATTTTCAAAGAGTGGGGATGAGTCAGTCCGTCATCCCCTACCTGCTATGCTTCAGTGTTAGCCAGCTATGTGGTGTATAGCAAGTTTAGCAGGGGTTTAGCAGTCCCACCGCACTGGATCTCACTCACTCAGATTGCGTCAGTGCCTCCGCTAAGTTGTAATGACTTAGCCTTGGCAGAACTTCCCTTTCACTTATGCTTTTACAGGAAAATTCCTGAACCCTGCTATTGGTGATGAGCAGCTGTCCCATATGTAATGTAAGATGGGAACAGTCAAATCAGGTCAGAGCAAAGACATGGTACTCCTGTGTCCAGTAACTGCACGGGGAAGAATCTGAGAAAAGAGCAGGCATGTTGTAACAGCTGTTAGTGTTCAGAGACTACAGCCACTGACGGGGTCTTCATATTTAATAGTTCTTAATGGATCTTCTTCCACTGTTCCAGTTCTGATAAGGAGCGGGGGAGGGTTGGGGCGCTGTATCTAAGTAAAGTTTTCCACACACAAGTCTGTTTTCCCTTTATCCAACATTGCTTCATCTATGTCTCTGTCCTTTTATCACCAAGCCAATTCCCCACTTAGACACAGGTAACAAGCACAAAGATAGCTCAAATACATTAAATAATTCACTCAGATTCACATAGAAAGTCTGAAACATACTGAATTGAACACAGATTTCTTGCTGCCACAACAGGATGTAGCATGTGAAAGAATTTAATGAGCATTTAAACAAAATCAACTTTCAGAGTTTGATTTGATTGCCCACTATTAATTTCAACTATGTTTATGTTAAATCATGAATATCACATTATTTTTCTTGTCTAAACTTGTTCTTCAAAAAGAAAATTAAGAGCTGCAAACGATGTAAAATCTTGATGGATGCCCATACAGATATTTTTACTAGCAATCATAATTTTCAACCCCCAAAAAAGGGAAATGCATTGACCACTAACAAGCTTATGAAACAGAGTCAGATGGAAGTCAAGCGAAATACAAACACTTGGTAAAGCTGTTTGGACCACTTACAGCTGGTACTGAGGACCATGCTTTCTCTGCCAGCCATTCTCCTGCTTAAAGTTCACACCGAAAAATAAATCAAGTCCCTGCTTCTAGCTTGAAGGGCAACCTACAAGGAATGGAGACACTTTGCTATCCGAGTTAGCTCTGCAAAGAACTCAGATTTTAAAATAGTTTTAAATAGTAGGGGCAGAATTAATTTATTTGTTACATATATATCATGCCTAAAGCATCACAATCAGTCAATGAGGTTTGGAATTTGAGTTTAAGATTGAACAGTGAAACAAACAGAAGTTGCAGTGGTTTAGATACAGATGAGAACAATGCCCTCCATCTTTTTTCCATAACAAATACTGTGCAGTTAGTCAGCATCACTAAAGTCATTCTATTTTGTAAAAGTTTCAAGTTAAAAAGCAAGTTGCATTTGATATTAATATGCCATCTGTTTCATATTTGTAGCAAATCTTTATTTTATTAAAGCACTGAAGGAATTCCTTCCCTGCCCTATTTTTCTCTCAACTTCTCCTCGTGCCAAGATGATGACTAAGTGGACATATCAGGATGCCTTTACTGACTAGCAACCAACTAGGCAGCGCTTGGTTTCCCCTCAGAGAGAGTTTGAATTTGCACACTCAACAACACGTTACAAAGACGCTAAACCAGATCCTCCTGGTTTTATTTCCAAGTCCAACTTTGCCTATCCCTGTGGAAACAAGCAGAAAATATTTCTCTCAGTAATTCACTATTGCATAAAAGCTCTGGAAACCTGTCAGTTTACTGCCAAGAAAAGCTAAGCAGAAATGGAAACAGATTGGGCAGTGAAGCTATAAAGGCCAGAAGGTATGCTAGATGCTACCAAGTAGTAAGCAATAGAAGGGATCTTCTCAAGTCATTAGTAAATATGGAGAATTGAACAGGAAAAGCGTTTGAGGAAATCTACCTAGTGAACAAGTAAGTTCGTTGTTTTATCTTCAAGTTTATTAATTACACAGCAATGGCCACCTCAATTACTGTTAACATAAAATTCAAAATATAGCAAAGCACAGACAAAGCATGTTCATAAAGACAATCAGAAGATGAAAGGAAATTGTTCAGCACAGTAGAAGTCCTGATGCAAGTGAGCAGTTTAGCTGAGATTTCACATGCCACAGTAAAGGGGAAAAGATAAAACTATTACAAAAATTTACAGTGAATCAGTATCTCTGTAGAAGACAAAAATTATCTTGCTCTACATTTAAGCTTGCCTTAAATCCAAGATGTCCATTTTAAAATGAAACTACCATAATTAATTATAAAATGGGAAAAAGTCAGAAATAATCCTCAAAAGTAGCACCTCCGAGCACCACATCCTGACTCTCAGCACCCAGCTAACCTCGTGTCAGCTGCAGGTTTCTCTCTTCAATGCACCTTCCCTCATCAGCAACCAAGGTGACATGATATAAAAGAGAGTGTTCCAGAGCAGAAAAGAGCAGGCAAGCAGGTGCACACACAGATGTGAACTGCATCGATTCAGATTCTGTGAGTGCACCTGAAAACACAGTTAGAAGAGTTGCAGTTTATGATAATGAGTAAGTAGCTGGGTAGCCTTGTTCTGTAGATGTGACACTGCAAGTATTCAGATCACTTCCAGTTCCTGTAGGCATCTCATCTGCATGATGATGACTGAGATAGTCTCAAACCTGCCAGACTAACTCATTATCCCAGCTACTCTATCAGCCTCCAGTTTCACAGCCATATATTCTGCTCTTGCTGTGTTAAATATGTGCTATTATTGTGAGATGCGCCACAGAAATGATGCTCCTGAGCCTGTAAAATTCTGCCTCCTGGCAGGTGATTACTTTCTTCCACAGTAAATCCCAGATACAATTTCTGGTTTAAAAAGAAAGGAAAAAAAAAAAGAAAAAGCCTCTAAAAGGGACAAGAGGGTGCCATTAGCATGGGCAGGACTATTTTTCATACCAAGAGCAGGGAAAAAACCAAGCAAGCAAGGTTTAATCCATTCCGCGTTGCACAGTCATTTTTACCAGTTTTTCTTTAATTGATCTGTGGAAATGGACATACAGGTTTAGAGAATTAATAAAGACTGTTAAAAGTGACCCCAAACACTGTCTGTCCAGAATTACACAGTCATATAAAATTGTCAAATTATTACTAAATCTGAGTTATAAACTGCTTGGTGGGAGTGGAAAATGGACTGAAGTCAACCACACTCCATTTCAGTCAAACAGGCCTGACAGGCACACTGCAGAAAGGGTAAATGGGAGGCCAGGGCCAAAGTAATGACATCTTGAAAGCAGGAAGACATGGCTGTAAATTAGTAGATCTATTAAATGTTTACTCAAGCTTCTTCACATAAAAGCACTGTTCAAACAATGAGAAATTCTGTCTATTCACTGCGTATAATATATGATAGCATTATTACCTTCACATTAAATAAAGGAAGTTACCTAGAGGTTATCTGATTTGTTCAGACTGATGCAGTAGGTATTAGATGTAGGTATATATGTATTTTAGGTTAGAGCTCAGCAACTTGTAATGCCCTGTACAATTACAGAAGTTGGAAAGAAGGATTTCAAGAAGTAGAAATGAAATGTGAATGAGATGGAAGCCAGACAAGTTTATTATGGAAGAATATCATTAGTGATAATGCCAAGACGAAGCTGTGCTGAAAATGACACTTGTTAATGAGATGTACAACTGATTTGTGTTTAAGGACAAGTCTGCTTGCTGTCTGGAAAACACAGGTTTCAATGTTAGCAATCTCATTGTCTAATGACTGCCAGTGAGGGTTCCTGCCATCCCCCCAGCTCCCCTCTCCTGTCTGGTTGGAGATGCCTGTTCCAGTGTTTCTAGTGATTCAGGTTATTGTAGGGTGGTAAGAGAGGAAGAGACATGGCAGATTGCTCCAGCGCTTATTCAGCCGGTCAAAGTGCTGACAGAGTGTAAGGGATGATGTAAAAAATAAGTTAGTGAATATTCCATATAGCTAAAAATGCATATTGGAAATTGAAAAGCAGGGACTCTGTCTCCAAACAGATATTTCTTCCTTTTTGCATCATAAATCCAAACTGCAGAAATAAATAGCCAAATACAGTGTGACACGAACTCTCCTGCTCTGCATCGGTATTGCAAGTCCAGGTGAAAACTCTTCCTGTTTCGTGCATACATTCTGGTTTGAAGTTCCATTTTCAGAAGACAGTGGGAAAACTGAGAATTTTTTTTATCCATCTGACAATACAATACCTGTGGTTTGTACATACTCAAAGAGGTGGAATGAGGAAAAGTCTTCAGCTATAGCATAGGGTGCTTTCATATCTTACAGCAGGTATGTAATAACATCACAAATCAGTACTTTATGAGACTAAAACTTCAGCCGTTAAGATAAAATAGTCCAAATTACTGTAGCAAACATTAAAATAAAAAATAACAAGTACAACAGGGGAAAAAAAGGATAAGTGATAAACACCTGAATAGCAGAGCAAGAAATACCTGCAATATAAGAAGAGTTTATTTCTTCTGTGGACCCCCCACCCCAGCATCATATACTTAAAAGCCCTAATACAATGAAATTGCTTTGCTATAATGTGTCACAGAGAGGTAAAAAACTTGCGCACATCAAAATTTATCTGACACAGGATATAATTTTAGCTAGATAGTTTATATTGCAGAAGTGATGACTTTAACCTACCTCAAAACCGGAGTTATTTTTAATTATAGTAATTTTTCTTGATGTTGTCATTCATGTAAGTAGTCAATGTAATTTATGAATAAATACATATAACCACATGGATGTATATATGACTTTTTCCGCAGGTGATATTTTGAGAACGTTCCCATTTTCACTGAACTGTAAGGCTCACAGAAACGGAAGTGCGGAGCCACAAATCTGACTGAGGAGATTAAAGGAAACAGCCCTGACAGAATTTCAAGCACCTTACATTAAATTCATCATGGTAAGGCATTGAATATACCACAACCTAAATACTGTGCTACACTCCCATTTTTGTGTTTCATGCACAAGCCTGAGGAATCCCCACAGTTTATGAGCCCAGTCCAACTGTGGTAGCCACCACTGCAGGTCTCTGTTTCAAATGTGAGCTCAGGACAAACCCATGCAACAATCCCATGCAGCAGCTCTGCCTTTGCCCCTCATCACCAGCCTGCTGCAACACACAGCTGTGCTTGACACAGCATCCTGCTCCCACCCAGCCCACCCTGAAAGCAGCACATCTGAACTCATGGCACACTCCACTCCTCCTCAGGCCTCACCTTTCTGGTTGCTTGAAGCTGGATGTATTTGTGAACTGTCAGAGAAAGATGCTGCCATGCCCTCAGGAAGAGTGCTGGCACCACTGTACAATGAGCAGGATTAGGAGGTTGATTTAAAAGCTCAGCCTTCAGTCACATCTGCCTCACTACACAGTGGTCTTGGACCTGTTCTCAGATTCTGCACAAATTGACTTTAAGTTGCTGTGGACTTCCTACATCGGATGCAGCTCCTCAGGGATGCTTTGCCCCTGCTCTGCCAGGAAAGCAGGCCTGGTGCCTGCTTGCCTGCCAGCCCTCCTGATTCCAGGGACCTGCACTCACATCCCTGGTAGGACAGCACAAGACCTCTCCCACTTGTCCCCCTGGGGCACAGTTGAGCACGGGGCTCTGAGATGACAAGGAAACAGAATTCCCTAAGGCAGCTCTGAGCTTTTAGAATCTCCTTTGGGAAAATATGACATGCCAGATGGGATCCCACAACTCCCTGCTGTCTGTCTCCCTGTGTATGCTGCTCCTGCAAAGGTCGTATCTTAGCAATGAAAGTTATGGTGCTTGTGATAGTGTGTAGTCATTTAGCACTGACTGAATAAAACCAGGCAAACAGTATGTTTAATAAAAGCAGAAACCCCAAATAATCATACACTGCGATTTTAGCCTAAATACTTCTGACACTTAAATAGAATGAAAACAATCAGAACACATTTTCTGCCTTTATTTTCCTCTCTGGAGGTGTTTTTAAAGGCTAAGAGCTTAACGGCAAACACAGCACAAAACTTATTCTTTTCTCTGAAGAGTCCTGTGATTTCATCAGGCAGATCAGTTAAAATTTTGTGGTGATATTTTTATGATGCAACCTAAAGCTGAAATTCTCAGAACAGTACGAAGTCAAAGTTTGTGAGGCAGTGCATTCCCAGCAGGCATGTCATCTGCCACTTTAAAAAGAATTTCCAAGCAGAAGATCCTTTATATGAATAGCAATTTGAAGGAGGTAAATTGAATTTTTCATGTAAATCACAAAGGTCCTTCTTTTGAAATTATCTGAACAAAGAAACACATTTTAGTATACAATTGAAAATACTAAACCGAAAGTATGTGTTAAAACCTTCGGTTCCAGAGAATATGACCCACTTTAAGCATTACGGACTTCAGATAAGGTGCTAAAATATCTAGATTGGTATCAAATCAAAGAAATGGTGTAAGTTTTATTGAGGAAACTCCATGCCAGATGTAGTTCATACAATGTCAGACTTGTCACTGCACAGTAGAGTTTTAACAGAGTGGTGTTCATCATAACCACCTACTCTGTGAGCAGAGGAATGAGGCCTCTGAATGAGAGATGGCTGAACCCAATGTGACTGAATCTCCCTGTGTCTTAACACAAACCCCCACTTCTCTGCAGTTTAACTTATCTGTAGTAACTGCCCAGTGGAATTACTACTGTAATGGTCATCCCAGTTACTTTACAGCAAGGAGATGCTGTACTGCACACCAAAAGTATATTAACACTCAGAATTATACCTGTTTTGATATCAACCAAGATGAATTTCTCAAATGACAAGAGAAGCCTTGTTTACTAAATAAACTTGCTTTGCTCTGCCTTAGGGAAAGTTAAGAAATAGAAGGCTTTTCTGGATATGAGCTACTTAAGCCGAAATACTCAATAATTTATAAGATTTTAGAGATACATAAAATCCTAGCCCCTGTTGTTCTGCAAACTACGGATGTATTAAGATAATACATTTCATCCGAATGGCTGGGGACCGCAGTTCAAGTACAACAGTGACCAAATTTGCTTCAGCTTTTACTTTAAAAGCTCTTCTTGTTCTAAATCAGTAGATTAGCAATGCTACATAATAAACAACTTCCCTCTCACTAACTTTAATAACATTTGCCTATCACTTTATTAAAACAGTTACACTGCAGTATTATAACCAAGTTTATATACACAGAACACAAAGAGATTTCATAAAAATGCAAGTCTGCAATGTATTAATACCTATGCTATGGTAATACTATGCAAATATACAACATCATAATACAAATTAGAGTGTATTATTTCTTTCCTATGTGCAGCTTTCCTCCCCCTTGGGTTTCCTTCCATTATAATTATCCCACCTTCCAGAAGCAAATTGTGTCACAACTTGTTCTTGTCTCTGGAGTCTATAATTTGGAACTTGTTGCAGTGCTTCCAAGCACTTCCTATGCCTTCCTATTATCTTGTAAATAGACACATTAAGTAGATACAGTGCTAAGGTTAAATATTTCAACCTTCTTTAAAAACTCAACATCTGCATTATATCTTTTACTTCAAGAAGAGTCTTTAGCATTTGCATTGTAATTGATATATATAAACGTCATCGAGCACAATTAAGGTGCCTTGAAAAGTATGTTATTGAAAAAGCCATGTGTTTCTGTTTTCAGATAAGAATTAGAAAGACATGAGAGTCTTTCCTTTAACAATCGGACTCAAAAAGACTGTAGGCCAGCCTCTGAAACAGGTTTTTTCAGAATATGGTATTTAAATCAATTGTTAAATTTATATTTAAGCATTACAGAGCCAAATGACTGGGCAGCTGGTAAGAGGAACAGAGTTAGAGAAAAGCAGAAGATGAGGTTATATCCCTTCAGATTCCTCTCTGAAAACATGAAGAATGCATGGAGAGACTGGGCCTTGAAGTGACTACGCATAAAAGGTGATCAAGAGAAGACTCAGACATAGTATGCATTTATTGTTAATGGAGCTCAGAAGGGTCACTGATTATGACAAGGCTTGACTCAGGCTAAATCTGCACCGGATACTGGTTTCTGTTATAAAATAGGCAAGATCATCAAGAATTAACCAGTGTTCTTATCTCCTGACTAAACATTTTCCAAGTAGCTTTTACATTGTAGCTCTTGCTACAGATCTCTGCACAAACTGCGTAAAGCCCTTCTTGGTCTGCTTAATCCTAATGAAGTCAACATGACTTAAATTGTGTAATATCCAAATACTCTAATTAGGTAAGCTTGAATAAACTGGAACATCTTAATGTTTCTGTTTATGTATGTATACATATCTATCTCTGGAGAGAGAGCAAGAATATATTACTATGGTACAAGTATCTAAACCACAAAAAGATAGGAGAAAATTAAATTCATTAAAAGTAGCGCAGGGATTTAAAAATGTTCTACAATGTTAAACAAATAGAATACACAAGTGTTTCTGTCAGGCTAATCCTAATCAGACTGATCCTGACCTATGCTTAAAACAGTACTTCAGCTGAAAGAGAATTCTGAAAGAGAATGCTTTTAACTACTTCTTGATGGAACTTCAGCAGCATCCCTTTGAGCAGTTCCTAACTGTTCTCCCACTTCTCCTAATGCACATGTTTTGCTCAACTCCGCCTTCACAAAGAGTTCAGGTATAAATTTCCTGGAAGTCAATTTGCATTTAAAAAATTGTCTCCAGTTCAAAATGCATTTCATCTTCTCTTACATTTTTTAGCAAAAGCTTAATATTACAGCAGCATGGGATAATGAAACCTTCTCATAAGCATACTGACATAGAACGGTGAATGTATCACACCATCCATACGTCATTTGTCCTCTGTCAAACTTACATCTGTGCATGTTTAATAGCTTCAATGTCAACTCTCAGGAAAAGTATCAGTAGGAAAATAAAGCTGTGGCAGCATTTCTTTTCTGACATGCACAGAAGCAAGACCCAGGAGGATGGGGCAAGTCAATCTAGTTTGTGGCTTCTTCATCACAAGAGAAATTGTTTCCAATCACTTTATCTCAGTATTAAGTAAGGACTGATCTGTATGTGGTTTCAGTTAAAAAACATATTTAAGCCAGACATCTGTGATGGCTTGACCTCTTCCATATGTGTATGAAAACAAGCTATGCAGAATATACTGACTGGGGATACCATGATAAATAAACAAGACCAAAGGACAAGTAGTAGATATTACCTCCAAAAATATATTAGAAGATGATCTGCCAACTTTAAAACTGATTGCCAAATATCGCCTGCATTAGCTGTTCCCATGGCTCCAACTGCTGTTTTCCAGTGTGCTGCATGTGACCGCCAACAGTTAAGTCTCTCAGAAATACTGAAATTACACCCAAACTCTTCTTTAAATTCTTGTTGCTAATCCAGGAAACTCCACTGGCTTTATTGCAAGGACAAAATGTCTTAGGCTTTTACTATACCTTTCCAGTACTCTGATCTTTATTCATCTGTTGCAGCCTCAGCAAGATCTAATGAAGTCATACATGTGTGCAGTAGCACACTGTTCAATAACTACAAACCTTTGTTATTTGTTACTAAAACTTTGTGACCAATTAAACTTTGCTATTTATGTTGTAATAATCCTAGTTGTGCATAAAAACCAACCATGTCCTTGTACAAAGTCTCATTTTCTCAATTTTTTAAGTGCATTTTAAAATGAACGATGAGGCAGAAATGCAAGATTATGGAGAATAACAGCTTCAGTACGTAACAGAAAATTAGAATTTTAAACAGCAGTAAATGAATAATTCAGAGAATAAATTATGGGCTTGTCTTCTGGAAATAAAATATCAACACTGACCATTTCACTTAGGTCAGACATTTAGCTTAGGTTCTTGCAGAATTGGTACTTCCATGTAAAAATCGTATCAGTTCAGGAAAAATATGTTACATATATTCATAAAAATTCAGAGGGACGCATACAGAAATTAAATTAGTAACAAGATTCTTCTGAATGGGCATTAATGAGAATATGAAAAAGTACATTTATTTTTATCATGAATTTGCTGAAGGCTGCTCAAGCAGCTCACAGTTGTCAACAATTACGTGAATATTCATGTGCATACATATATATATTTGCATGCATATGACTATCTATAACAATAACGGATCACAGATAATTACTCAGGAATTCAGGCAGCTTACAGCAATTGCTATTGTAAGACAGAGTGCTGTGAAAAATAACTTACTGGGAATTCATGACAGAAACTGCTCCTTGTAAATGAGGAAAGCGATCCTTCATAGGGCAAATGCCATCATTCCTAACTTACACTGATGTACTCCCAGCGTTGCCTTCACACAGAGAATTGCTGTGGTATAGTGCGTGCTACCAGCGCAATGTAACGTGCATTGCATCATTCAGTACGCATTTCAAATCATGATCCTGAAGAAAAAATCAACTAGTGCTTTCTGCAGGAGAAAGAAGCATTTGCAAATGAAACACAAGTAATACATAAAATGTAATCCTTGACAGTGACAAACAGTCTACAACCTTGGGAAAAAGAAGGCTAATTTTCAAAGTTCATAATAATGTTTATGCCTAGTTATTTAAAATACTATCTAAATAGTAGTGCAGTTATTTTCATTAAAAGACTAAGAATTACCAACGTGTTTCACATGGACCATTACAGAGACAACAATTTCTTTGATGTTTAAAACCTTGAACATATGAACAAACCACAACAATTTCTATGTATCGCTGAGCTTTGGGGTAATTAAAAAAATAATAATTTTTATGTTAATGGAATAATACTTTATTAATTTTATGGTGAAAAGTTAATCTCTTCCTGCAATACTGGGCATTATTCTTCCTTTTTGTTCCAAAAATAGAATCCTGTACTATTAATTTAATATACCTTCACCCTACATTTAATGTAATTATCTAGGCCTGAATTATTATTCCATTAAGTGGATTCAGTCAATGAACTGTCTTTCACTGCTGGCATTGCTCTAATTCTAAGGTGTTCAGTGCTGGCACACCACAAGCATAAGTTACTGCAATACTAGCAAACCAGGAGTCATGCACAGATATTTAAAATAGCAGTGTAAGGAATAACAAACTGTTCAGTGAGGTACTGAAAAGAGCTGATTTTCAGTCATTTGTTTTGCTACTGTCCTGGGTTCAGCAGTAGCAGTCATTTTTCTCCTTAGTAGCTGGTGCAGTACTGTGTTTTTGACTTTCAGCCTGAGAACAGCACTGATAACACCAATGGTTTTAGCTGCTGCTCAGTAATGTTTACTCTGACCAAGGACTTTCTGAGCCTCATGCTCTGCCAGGGAGGAGGG
>WYDI02010855.1:0-17789 GCA_009867235.2 Psittacus erithacus | reverse complement strand
ACTGTAACATTTTAATTAAAATAATTTAATAATAAAATAAAATATTTATAAATTGTTATTAATGATTTTTGTTATTTATAAACAAGTATTTAGTAATAGTTGGACGTACCATTAGGCCCAACTCAGGTAGGTACTCGAGTAACTTTGGATATGCAGTTCTTCAAGCTTAATATTTTCAGCAGTTGTGTCAGTGTAAGCATTGGTTTTGAAACATTTATTTTGAAACCTCGGCATACCTATTACCAGGTAAAAAAATGGTATAAAGTTCAGATTTGAGCATAACCTTATTTATAGTGCATCCTTTAAATGCCAGACATTGGGAAGCACAGATTAATAAAACAATATGTAGCAATTCCCTATAGAAATAATATCAGAACAGCATCTATAAATAATTCAAAAAGTAGTCTAGTATTTTAAAGTATTAGTGAGCACTTTAACATGAGGAATATGTATATCTTAGATAATTTACAACTGCATAATTGAAGTTTGAAGACTTTAGAGTTAGCCACAAATAATGTATTAGAATAGGACATTAAATATTACTGGTGTTTCCTTGAGTCCTTCAAATATCTTGCAACAATTGCATTTGTTTTTTTGGTTTATTCTGCTCATTAAAGCATAATGGTGTTGCACTGTCATACCAGATAGCCTGTTAATAGGCTAGAATAAAACAAAAATCTATCAGGGGCATATATTAGGATTGATTAAGCACTGCATTGCTTCAGTTTTACCAGAGTGTAAATCCACTGAAAGCAATTGAAAGATGAAGATAGACAAATATAATAATGCAGTGGTGAACTATGTTTTAACTATGTTTTGCTTATTGAAGAGTGAAGAAGCACCTGCACTAAGTGTTCCAGTGCAGTGAATTACACTCTGGGAATTTTCAGTGTGATCAGCACTGTACCCAAGGCATTCCATTTGAGAAGTAAACGAACTTAATACAACTTCTTCAACATTTGGTTTAAGTTTGGGTCTTAAAATTGAATTGCCTATCATACACTGAATGAAAGTTTAGTCTGTACATGTATGTACTTATTAAAAAATAATCTGACATCTTAGGAGACTGATACAGAAATATTTCCAGAAGAAGTATATGAAAAGGTGGCAGTCATTTAAGACCCAAGAGAATGTTCTAGTAAAAAGTTATGGTATGAAAGAAGACCAGTGGATCAAAGAATACAAAAGAGAAAACTGGGGAAGAAATTAAAAAAAGAAAGGCAGTATGAAATTAATAAGCGTCAAAGGGAAGACTTTCTCATCATGATGAGAATAAAATCTGCATTCATTGGTTAAACATGAATGTGTTTACAGGTTACTTTTTCTGAATTATAAAGGAACTGTCTTTTCATGTTCTATAAAAAAATAAAGATATTTCAGGAATATGGCTGTATGCAAGAGAAGGTAGTATTCTCGGAAAGATTTTTGTTTCTAGAGAACTGGAGCAGAATTAGTGGCCCTAAACATAAGCAGAAGAGGAGTTTTTGCTGTGAAGAGTGTGCCATATGAAAGTGAGAGAGGAGCAGGGCTGAGCATCGCCTGCTGTGAACAGCACTGTGCTGTCAAGATTTCTGTCTGTGTATCTATCTAATCACTGTCATAAAATATTCAAATGATGCTACTCATGAGTAGCCAGGACCCAGTATTAGATGCTGATGTGTAATGAAGGAGAAATTCTTACATCACATCTTAAGCATGTGATCCATCTGATGTGGACTAGTGTCTTTTTTTTTGGCAGTTAAATTGTTTATATGCTTACATATCTGCAACGGTACTACTCAAAGTACTCACCCTCTAGGTATGTAGCAGTGGTACTGTCTGTATGCCCCTACTGCATACCTAAACCAGTTACGGAGTTTATAAATCAGATATTCCACTCCAAAGCAGCAGAAATCCTTGGACCATGCCTAATACATGTAGTAGCAAGACAGATTTCAGCATATCAGCCACAGTAATTGTTCTGTCCACCACTTGGATCATAACATGGAGGTTACAGCATTTAATCAATAACCATGGTTGTAAACATGCTTCAGCCAGTAGTAGTGGAAGCCGTAACCTTTTAGAGCACTGGCCACTTCTTGGCCACTAGGGTAGAGATGCAGCTGTCATGGCAGAGACTGTCAGGTGGAAGAAAGGACACAGCACAACAAGAAATGGCAGAGTCGTAGGGCTGCTTTGGCCTTGTGAGAGACCTAGCTTTAGCATTCATGAAGTGATAATCCTGATGTCTGTTCCCTGTTCTCTAAACAAGCCAAATGCCTTTTAATCTTTTGCCTCCAGGTCTGTTACAGAAACCAAGACTGATGAACACCCTCTCCCCCGGTTGCTAGGCCTTCCTAAGTTGTGCCATGCAGCACTGTGTAAAGATACTCTACATGCACCAGTGCAGCACTGAACACAGATATTTTAGTTCATATTCTGGAAATTACATACCTTCAGTAGCTCAGCTTAATGCTTAGGCCAGTTAGCCCCGCACTTTGCAGAACAATTCAGTTCTGGTAGACTGAGAAGTTTAACATGGCTTCTTTTGGTTTCAAGGCTGGAAACTTTTTAGTAATTGATAGATCCTGTGTCTACATGGCATTGTATTACACAAGAATTACATGCTGTTAGTGTGTAGGTCAGGAGGATTTCTGCTTTTCATCCTAGGTATGAATGTTGTTTTCAGAATCTAAGCTTTCCTTATATAGGGAATTTGCATGCTTAGCCTAGATTGTAAATTCCATGTTGGGGTCAGGTGCCTTAGATATGATGAGATTTGACATCTAGTGGGACCAGGGCTTGAAATATGAATAGAGAAGTGACACAAAAAAAAAGAAAAAAAAAAAAGGAGGAAAAAAGGTGAAATACTGCTCAGAGATCAGAAGCAGGACTGTGGCAAAGTACAGAATCCAGGAACCCTCATTCATGTCCAGGGTCCTGATCTGTATTTTGCATCATAATTTGAAAGCGTATCTGCCTGTAGACACAGATACAGCAAATATCTGTAAAGACTGAAGGCAATTTGAGTTAGGGTTGAATCCTTTCCTCAGGCTTTCAGAGGATAGCTTAAGGCTAAAACCAGCTCCTTTTACTTAAATGTTGAACAAAAAATTGAGCTATAATGTTACTGAGACATTGTGGGTCTCTGATAATTTCTTAACTGATGCGTTTTCCTTGGCTAATGGGATTTTATTAAATGTGATATGTAGCTGTAAGATCACATTTATCTGGGTAATGTTTCTTTATATCTGTATTAGAAATAAGTAGACAGACCAATGAGTCAAGAATTATAGTGGGAAATAATTGCATAATGTGATAAAAAGTAACCAACAGTAGCCTATTATGCCCAAAGTAAAAGGCATAGCTGTGTAAATCAGTACAATCATTTCCTAAGAGGTTTTGTTACTAAGAATAATGCCATTTCATCCAACTATATGGTAATAATAATACCATTTCATCCAACATTTTTCCACTAATCAGAGTTTTTCAGTGATAACTCTTTACTGATAGGCTCAAAACATGGTTATGATGGTAAAAATACAGTTTCTGAAGCAAGGCCAGCTGTACAAAACTATTTTTTATTTTTAACATAAGTAATAGTTTATTTTTAGTGCTTCGATGAAGTGTTGTGAACTGCTTTCAGAGTATTATCTCAGAAAGGAAATGCTACAATGCTCAATGTGAATTTCAGTCATTTTGTGTATATATGTGATAAGACTTAGCTTTATTTCCTATTAGTAGAACTGGTATAATTTTTCAGTTCTACTAGAAACAAATCCCCTTTGAATATGATTTTCTTTTTCTTGATATAAATGAATTTCCATGAACTCTGACAGCATCGTTCTTCTCATTTCTCTGTGAAAAAGTCAAAATAATTCATAACTAACACAGAGTGTTATTAGGAGTTTTGTAGTGATCATACTTAAAGTAAGTGCTTGCGCATTCAGCACAGATCATAAAAAATTGCAGTCTTCCATCTTGCTGAGTGCTTTGCTGTTCTAAATATGAGTAAATGCTCTAAGTTGCATGTGCTTCCGGAAGAGCAGAATTTTATGAACAGTATTCCATTTTCCGTCTGTTTTGATATTAATAGTGCGTATAAGAAACTGAAGTAGAAGGTGGAAGGCCCAAATCTGAAGGGTTTGTTTTGCCAATTTACTTTTCTGCACATTTTGTTTGGAAGTTTGGAATAATTTAAAATAAAAAGACAAATTAAAAATTATAATTGTAGTATAAAGAAAAATGTGATCATGCTGAAAAACTTACTGGGTTGGCTACTAGTGAGAGATCTCTTGTTCCCTTCATGTACCCATAGAGTGATTTGATTGCTAAATATTTCAGAGATTTTTGTTATGTAGTGTTTGCTGTTTTTCCAAGCTCAGTCTTCTGGCAGTGTGAGTAATTCATTTGGGTGAATTTCTCTTTCTTTCCATGGAAATGGAATATTGTTTTTTATAAAATTATGAAGAATGCACAGCAGTAATATGAGCCACAAGGTTCACCTCTAGCATCATGTTGCTCCATTAGGAGTGTACCCCTAAGCTACAGCTTCCAACAAGTATTAGAGTTCAAGCAAGAATGTAGGGGATTAACTATACCAGTTACCATTTCTAAAGATGGTTTATGGCTATCTTTTGTTATTAAAACATGTTTGTAATAATCTGATAATTGGAGAAAATAACTTACATAAAGATTAAGTAGGAGATATACTAAAACAAATTCAAAGATTAAATCTGCCACAATGATGTTAAATAGTATATCTTGAATGAGCAAAATTAGCTATTGTTATGCCTTCATTATTTCAAGAAACTGTTGAGAGAGGTCTTTCCTCTCAGAAAGAATTAAACACCTATCTCCTATAAATACCTCCTAGGTCTTGGCAATAGATATTTAATTGGCTGTCGGAATCTGAGACATATGAAGTTAGTATACACTTTAAACATAAGCCAGTGCAATTAATATTAAGGTTTTATTAATTAAATCTTAATTTAGTAATTTTCAGTTTGCAGTTCTAGTGGAATTCCAGACATCCCCATTCTGCCGTCAAGGGCTTGGCAGTGCCAAGAGGTTTCTCTTTTAAAAGAAATGAAGTGAGAAGAAACCAGAGTTGCTTGATCTAACTACTTTTTACCATCTTTATATTCACTATATATTAACGTTATTTGACATTACTTTAAATTTTCCTACACTTTGTGTGCCTTTATGTATTGTAAATTATGCTATAATTTTTATTTATTTGGAGCTTATGTACTACATTAGATTAAGCTTCCCCACAGGCTTTGTCCTGTACTTCCATCCAGTATTAAACTACATTTAAGTCATGGCATAGTGAGCTAACAGTGTCACTATACTCTCAAACAAGAAAAGGCTTAATATAGTTCCTGAAATAAATTGGAAGACTCACATTAACTTTCACCATCCATCAGATTGTCCCTAATTACTCATCATGAAGTTTGTTAATAGCAGAAGGAGGATATAGTTTAACTGATTTGACCTTGTGCACCTGAATGAGTGTTGTATGGTGCCTAGGTAGTTTGGTGGATCTCTTTGGTGGATCTCTTTGTTTTAATTTTCTGCATTTTGCATATAAAGTCACAGCAATGCAGTGAGGGGTTTTCGTTCTTTTTTTCTTTCAGTCTATGAGCAATGAAAAACAAGGTGTGTGAGCATGGCTTTGAAAAGAGACATTTGATGTGTATTTCTTGTATCATTGTATGATACTGATAGAAATATCCAGTATATTTTATATGGAATACAGAAGAGATTAAGAAATGGCAGATGCCATAGTAAGGCTATATTCTTAGTTAGCATCAGTAGCTATTCAGTACTCATGCAAAAATTAATTGCATTATTTTCTTAATTTGTTTCTTTTTGAAGCAAATTTGATAATTCAGCTAACTGCGTTGTCTGACATTGATATTCCACATACACAAGAAAAGAGAAGACCATAGTATTGTGATTTTCCAGCAGCAGAATAAGGATGGATTTGAAGAAGAGGGAATATTTCCTGACTCCCAGTGCTTTAGCTGCAGGCTGATAAATAGTGTGGTTTGGAATCAATTTCAGCATTGATCTGAAATATGATCCTCTTCACAACAACCACATCCTGAGGATTTTACTGTCAGGTGTGAAAATGAATGTTAGGTTATAAATAAATAAATAGAAATAGAAAAGTGAATGAGATCTACAGGGAGAGGGGTAGTTATTTGTCTGTCACACATGAGGTAATACTCTGCAGACATTTACTTAGAAAAAAAAGTGAGCTGTATATGGAAAGGGTATTTATTTTCTTAATTGCCAAAACGATGCTCTGAAATTGAAGAATCAATCATGTTTATTGTTATATGTGGGAAATTAAAAATATACAGTATACGGTAATTTAACTTGCAGTGCAAGGAATCCATAGTGCACTTCTAATCGATATTCTGTACTTCATGCTAGCTTGGTCATGTAGGGCACTGGGAGGGGAAGAAAGTGCTATGGATGTAGCCTCAGCTGTTCAGCTTGGAGCTCTTTTATTCTACAAATGCTTTGCAACAAATAAGGATTACAAGAGGTACCTGAGAGAATACACGTTACTGTTTGGAGTTAGAACGTGTTTACCTCAGTCTCTAAGAATTTCTGAGAATCAGAAATGAATAGTTTTAATTTTCCAGTTAAAGAAAAAAAAGATTTTGCTGTCCCGTCAAAAGATGAAAAGCTTATCCTATTCCATAGGCCCCAGCTAAATGGAGTGAAGGCACTTCATTTTACCTAAGCCCTCACCATCTTCCTTAGTTTGTCTCATCATCGTACTTGGTTGAAATATAGGGCACTTTTGAGTGAGAATCAAGTGAATTACACTTCCGACAAGCTGTTCCCTGTGTATACAGAGTGTTTCCACACTACAGCCTTCAGGTGCTCTTTGAGCTTAATGTCACAGTGTGTGAACTAGTTAGCCGACATGAGAATTCAGGGACATCTGATGCCTAACTGTAGTTTCACTACCTTTATATAAAGTTTCCCCAAGATTTTGAAATATTATGCATCTGCATACAAACAATTTCTTTCAGTCTCAGCAAATACTGATGAAATGTATCTAGTCAGGACAGAGTTCATTACAATATGTATATCGTTGTTATATATTATGAAATCTTCTTTCTTGCATCATTTAAAGCACTTCAGAATTAAACAGTGATGATATTGAAAATGTCATGCTGACATCTGAGTATGTCCATCACCAAAATGAATTTGATACCACATCTGAGATACTGCATCAGCATTCTGCCGAGACAGGTCACCAGTATTGTACTGACTGTAAATGTTCACATTTAAGGCTCTTCTGCTTCCCTGCACTTTCCAGAGTGGGTCAAGGTTGTTGCTATGATATTTTATTGTCTCAGGTTTTCAGGAGATTTTCAGGTATTCTTTTCACATATCATTCCACCTTCTAAGATGATTATTTCCATGTGATCCAGCTTTTCTTCAGTTTAGTTGGACATCTTAGTTGCAGACAAAAACCTGGCCTCTGTGAAATCAATGAGAATTTTGCCACAGACAAAGTAATGGTTATGATCTCACTACCTTTCCTGTCTTTAAAGAGGATCCACTATGGCAGAGAGAGAGGACAAACGTACACAAGTTTTTCTGGTGCAGGTCTCAGATTTATTTCAGAGCATCCACAAAGCTTGTAATAGTTGAAACTGCCATACTTCCTGAGATATTTTTCAGTAAAGCTAAGCATAGTGGATAAAAACTAGGTGATTGTATGCATTGTTTGTAGCATGAAAAATGTTTCTACTCAATCTTTTAATTAATACTTGCAGGGTATTACAAAATTGGAAAAGAAAGGGTAAAGTTAAGAACAGTACTGACTAGTAAAAACTATCTTTTTTGAAGTGAAACTGGAATATAGCAACTATTTGAGTTGTGCTGGATATGGAGCATAAATAAGGCAAGACAAACTGCTGAGCGATTTTTAGGTAGCAAGAAGACAATTATATCTTTGCAATTTGGCCAGGATGAAAATCCTGGGAATGATATTCTTACGAGGCATCATTAATTCTTTTGTGTTTCATAATCTTCAGGACCTAATTTTTATAACCTCCAGCAGCAGCATGCTCTTTATGTTTTGGGAATATTAGATTTTTAAAATATCCAAATAAAGTTGCTACTGCTAAAGCCTAAAAGAGATGTATTTGATGTAGAAGTTATATTTCCAAATACAGGGTTATTGCATTTGCCTGTAAACAAGAACTATTCCTCATCTACGTACCATACATATGAAATTGGATAATAAGCTGCTGTTTAGTAGTGGTATCTGAAGGAACCAATTGCTTTCTGTAAGTGTAAGAATAAATTTATAGTTTTATTTTGATTCCCGTTAGAAAGTGCTGACTTTTATTAGTGAGTGAAGTAGTTCATAAATGCCAAATTTTACTAATCCCACATAAGCCTCTCTACAAACATTACTAAATCAAAATGTACGTTGGCATAAATAACGTAATGTCATTTCAGTAGTTTACTTTCAAGGTGAAGGATACTGAAAACAATTTTATTGTTACAAGTATTAATGGGAAGCTGTTGTGCTTTTGATTTTTAGTTCACTTGACTGTAATAGTGAAAAAGCTCACAAAAGCAAAGTAAAGATAATTGTAGTTCAACTGATCTATGAATAGTGCTGGCCAAAAACCATTTTATTAGCTGCTTAACTTCTGTCTGGGTTTGGGTGATGATATTGGCTTTTAGATACTGATGCAAATCTGGATTAATATTGCTGGGTTTATTGATTTAATTAGTCATGTGAACCTTCAATCCCATTAATGTTTTTTATTGACTAAGTCGATACAAATTATGTTAGTGCTTTAAATCATGAATATCAAATTCTAGGCCTTCTGCTAACACTCGACTTCAGGGCTTATATAGAGGAAATAATTCATGCTTTTTCAGATTTTTTAGAAACTTTTCTCTCCTTCTGTGAAGGAAGTTATTTTATTCAAAAATTCCCTTCTACAGTAGGAACCATTTCTGAGTATAATGCTCTCAGCCTACTATTTCAGATCAAAAAAATCTAATTATTGTGGGGTGTTTCCAATTAAGATTGTGCCTGAATTTTAATAATGTTTAGAAGAGGAAAAAAATAAAAAAAAAAAGGAAAAGAAGAGACAGTGTGGTGAAATGAAAGCATAAGTTAAGAAAAAAAAATAAGAACAATGAAAGTGTGCCAAGCAAGGTCGTTAGCTTGAAAGTACAATGAAAGTGCTTGTTACTTAGTATATTTTCATGGACACTAATGTTACATTGTTGATCTATCTGAATCTTTGTCAACTGCTTGAACATCTCAATGAGTCACAGTGAGCAATGAAGATGAAATTAAAATCAAATTTAGACATGAATATTTAATAAAGACATAGTAACATAAGACTGGAATAGTGATTTAAAGTAGAACAATGTATAGCAAGTGCTGAGAAGTCACCTAAATAAATATTTCTGGACACCTTTGTTCGTGATTCACAAGTACCTTTGGAAGACTTTAAGGAAGGTAGTTTACATTAAAGAGAGTGCAACAAATTCCTCCATTATTCACAAGTCTCTTCATTGTGCTTTGCAGAGGAGCATGAGCAGACTGTCCCATACACCCTTCTCTTTGCCAGAAGGCTTTAATAAAGCATATTGGATGCAGATTAGCTTAACAGAATTCACATGCTTTTTACAGTGCTTGCATACTTGCTCATTTTATCTGTAAGACAGTAGGAGTAATAGTAATGCAATTAAAATAGAACTGTATACTTTGGCTGCGCAGGTATACTATTATAAGGGTGTTTTGAAATGGAAAATTGACGAAGTCTTTCTTTGGAGGTATTAAAATTATAAGGGTTCATCTTTGTGTTTAGTCCTTGAACTGAATATTTCTAAGACAATACATTTGGAACAATTCATTCTTTGAAAGTTATTTTGCTGAGAGTCTTGGGCAGAACTGTGTTGTACAACAGACAGAATTCCATGAATCTAATCCTGAGTTGACCTGCTTGCAGCAATCATTTGAATGTGAAAGCTAACCTAGTCAGCTGATAAAATTATTTCTTCTGAATCAACTGTGGAATCACTTTTATAGCTTGCTAGTGAAAAATTGAATGTTTGGCAGAATTGCCTTCAGGAAGAGAAGCAGCATGGAAAGCACCAACCAGCGTTAGCCATTAATGAACCCATCACTTTTTGAAACAAGGGCTTTAAACTGTAAGAAACTTGTCAAATTCAAACTGTACCTGTATTAATGAAGTTCATGTACATTCTAGGATAAATTGTGACTGGCTAGGCAAGACAACAATGTCTTGTGACCTTTCCTCTGCTGTGTAACACTGCGGTGTCAGCTGTTCTCTGAACAGTGGCTTAAAACCCTGTGGATCTTTCAGCTTTTCTTGGGAGGAAAATTTGTATTTCTTCTTTCCATGTCTAACAAGCCCCCCAAGTGGCAGAGGAAAGGTAAGATATACCCTGAAAAGGTTGTACGTATTTACATGAGATCAGACTGGGTGACTTCCAGGGGTCTCTTCCAGTCTGTGTTTAAATGAATGAGCTTTCATGGCAGGTTGTTATGGCTGTTTTAGCAGATGTGTAGCATCTTGTGAGTATAGAAATGACTGTGGCTATCACAGCCATACTTTAACTTATAACTCATCTGAAAAAAAAGAATAATTTCCAACAATGAAATATTGAGAGAGAGGAGGAAACAAGGGACATAATGCATAAAAAAGACCAAAGAAAGTATTTTATTGGCATAGTTTCATTTATTATTTATTTATTTACTAGTTATTAATTTCATTTATTGTACTTCATTCAATGCTACTTCATTTTCTGAAGTCAGTCTTAAGAGTCCGCTGACAGCTTGTTCGAATAAGCTCACAGAATGCTTACCTATTACCTGCTGCTTTTGGTCTGGAGGAGGTACAAAATACTTGTCTGAGAAGTTCAGAAACAGCTGACCGCTTTCTTTTGCATATTGTTGGATCAGAGTTTGTAGCCCCCGCTATATCATAACGCACAAATACCACTGCTGCCACTTACGGGCCCTTGCTAAGCAACTGCAGCACTAAGACCCAGGCCACCTGACTGTCAAGGTAAACCAACTTACAGGTTACTAGGACAGTAGCATAACATTTGTCAATATTTTAAAAAAAATAAGTATGATAAACACAAAATATTTTTATATATATTCACTATATTGAGTAGATATTTATAAGCTTTGAGACTTTTTGGATTTACATAAGTTAAGTGAAAACTCTGGCTTCTCGGTTTTGGTTGCTGTCAGATTCCCAGCTGTCTTTGGTCTTGGTATTATAGGAGTCTTTGGTCTTGATATTATAGAGGAGCAATAAACCAACGTGCACTTGATGTTACTTGGAAATACCATTGATTATTCTTGTGTTGGCAGCTGGCCTCCTGGACAAGATTCACAGTTTATGAATATGCCAAGACTGATTTTACACTTACAGAGCAAATAACCTTGGTTTTTTCTGTATAAAAACAAAATGTTCAGTGTAACTGATGAAACTGTTCAGATTTTAGAACTGCAGCTATCAACAGGTGCAAGTATGTTTTTCATTTAGACCTTAATGTACTTAAGCACATTTTTGCAAGTCCTAACAACATATTTTACAACTTACAGCATTGCCTCATCCTGTTCTGTAGAATAAAATCTAGTTTAAATGACTGTCTAATGCTGCTCTTATCTCGCTGTTATGAATAAAATTCCCTTTCTATTAACTGAAAATAAATTTTAGAAGAGCAGTTTATTCAAAGAAGGACATAGTGGAAACAATAATTTTCCTGTAACTTCTTTGAATTTTTCATGAAGTTTAATGCATCTTTAACAGTCATATCAGTAATGTTCTAGAATAACTTATGATTAGTCTGTGTAAGTACCACTGGCTGTTCACAAAAGAAAGAATTTTATTTTAACTCATTGAATGTACCCCGTAATGTGCGCTTCAAGTCAATTTGGAGAAATCTTTGTTTCCACAGTTGCACTGTACCTCCTGGGAATTCTTGTTCGAAAGCCTGTTGCCCCACGTCTCCTCTTTAGCATGGTCTCCCTGGCTAGAATGTATTTCCCTTTAGTTACTCAGAATTGCACAACTGGATGGATCATCAGATACTGATCAGAAAAATCATGTCACGTCACCCATGGTACAAGGTGTGGTCTTTCAGCAAGCTCAGTGTGTGTAAATGTGTTTGCAAATAAGGGAATGAAAGACACTTTATTACATGATGTTTCAGTTTAGTCAGCCGAAATTAAATCCTTGATTTGGATGGAGCTGACCCAAACCCAAAGATTTCATTTTGACCTTCCAAATGGAAAAATCACATTCTCTCATCAAAATGAATTTTCTTGGGGTAAGATTTATGATCATTGCACTTCCTATCAAGCAAATGTGATTGAAAGTTACCAGCTGGCTCAGCCCCTGCATGCATGCAGGCACTAGATTCTCTGTCTCTGAGTGGGGCTTGAATCCCAGGCTCCAGGCTCGATAATCCTGTTTGGCGGATAAACTGTTATAACAAACTCTCTTACAGTCTCTAATAATTTTGCTCATTGTTTTATTAATTTAACAAAGTTAACTTTTCAGCTTTCCTGTTCTCCTCAAACAGTTTGGTAGATAATGTAGAATAGCCAGTTACATAATTGCTAAATAATTAATATTTATCAACTATATCAGTTTGCGATACAGTCTTATAAAATACATGATCTACTTTCTTTATCACTATGGTTAGAAAATGGAGAACTATGCTGGACAGCTTGTAGTTCTAAAGTGTAATATCTCTTTATTTTTGAGTCCAGCAAATATATTCACTTTACACTGATGAGTTGCTTCATGTTGGTTTGGTAAAGACCTCTTGCACTGGAGGTGAAGTAGTGGTGTTGAGATGAAAGCTGTACCTAAGACACTTACATGGCAGACAAATATATAAGGAAATAAAAAATGAAATGCAGCATGTATGATGGAAATATGTGAGCTTCCTAGCTGATTTGTGTTTCAGCAAAGCTTGAGACAATTGCCTGGTGGCCCGTATCTCGGTACATACGTAGGTACCATATCTGCTTTTGTAGTGTTGGGATAACTGTACACATCTGGGGCAGGAAGCGTAGATGAGAGTGGCAGCTACCAGCTCATCCAACAAATTATGTACTTGAAAGAAACAGTAAATCGCAGAGATTGCTGGCCGTTTCCAACAGCGTGTATTTTTTTAGAAATCCTTTTCTCTGCAATCACTCAGTTCTTTGTGTAAGTTGAAGGTTCTGATCTCAGTTTTTGGACTGTCGAAGGAACATATTTCTCATAACTTTTTCAATAGAATTTTCTCTTTTCTATTGGATGCACAAAATCAGATTAATCACAAGGTGCTTAAAATGGTTACCTAGGAAAACCAGTACAGGAACATTTCAAAAAGGAAATTATCAAGATGAAGAGAAGTAATAAAAGCAAGCAAGAAATGAGAATATTATTACTGTAAAAACTTAAGACCTTTTTTCTTAATGCACACACACCTGGCTGAAAGCATTCATATGAAGATAAGCAGCTGTGTGTTTATAAGAGTAAGATCTGAACATGAAAAAAAAGAGATTAGAAAAAGTTGATCAGAATATTTTAAAGAATGAATAATGTCAGTATAAAATTACTCATTAGTTGAGGAAAATGTTGGAAAGCCATCTGCTTTCCCAGTACTTGAGCTCATGTTACATTTGAGGCAATTGCATAATTTTTAGTTTTCAGGATCTGGAGTAAACAAACAGGTAAATAAAAAAATAAAATTGTAGTCTTTGTCAGAACTCCTTCTGGAAATGCCTCTGAGCTTTGAAGATACTGTTCTCGTGGGTCAGGATTCTTTCCCAAGAGTAAAACTTTCAGAGAACAATTAGAGAATACCCTCTTTTATTGTGTTCCTCTGCTCTTTGGGCATGTCATGTTGTATGGATATTATTTAATATTAAAAAAAAATATGTACTTCAGCATCCTCTGGGTACAGATAATTAGATGGTATGTTGAAGTTGTCTGGAAAAACAGGCCCTCATCTGACTAGCATTTATAGTGACACATGCATTCAAAGAACAGCATCTGTTGACTTCAGTTGCAGCTGTGTTCCGTCCCTGTCCTCCCCATCCTAGGATCTAAATTAAGCATTAAAAAAAAAGTAATCACAATTGCGAACCACCTTATAAAGTGTTGTTAAAGAGCATCTAGAGCACAGAGCTCTAGAATAATTCAGTCTGAAGTGGATGTCAGATATAGAGTATGTAAGCCTATGTGTTTAAAAGTTTAGCAAAGCTGTAGGAAGAGAACAGGACAGTAAAAAGGAAAGTGATGAGCAGACCCTATGTCAGATGTAGTTTGTTTTCTCACTGTTGACCCACGCTGGGCTCAGTTAACAGCTTTAAGTAACATCTGACTTCACAAATGAATTGACAATGCCCTCCATTTCACCCTCCTTGTTCACTGTCCCTCCAGCATTTGGCATGTTACGTGTCAAACTTCGCGCAGTTCAGTAGATTTGAATGACTCTGGGTCATATGTTCATTAATTGTGGTTTTCTCTCTGGAACCCATAGTGTAATTAGAAATCTACTTAAGGTGATGACAACTATTAAAGTCGAGCCATTTGATCACTCTTGTTATAAAATTGTATAATTCTAAACTATGCATGCAGAACACTCAGAATTCCTATGAAGTTAATTTAATTAAAGTTTAATTTATGCTTGCAACAGTTTCTAGGGCCTGAAAGCTAAAAGCACAGTTTACATTGAAAATATTTTAAAAGTTTAAGTGTTTCATTTTCTTCCTAGAAAAAAAACCCACAGATTATGTTACATAGAACCTGATTATATTTTTTTGTATAGCTTAGGAAATGCACAAAATTAAAGTAGCCAAAATGATATTTAAATGCTTACATTTGCAGTGGTATGGAACAACAGACTGCTGCCCTTTGTACTTGAGCATTGTGTGGAGAAAAACATTTCTTAATGATTAAGTGTTAGGAGTTTTGGAACTTTTTCTTGGCTGTGATGCTGTCTTATGCCTTGTAGTTTATGTAACTCTTCTGTGCTTCTGCATAAGTAAAATAGGCAAACCTACTGGTAATTAGTATTTGCAAAATCCTTTGGCATCATTTGTGATCTCAGTAGAGAACTGTGTTGGAAAGTCTGTTGAAGATATATTCAGTGGTTTTGGAAATCTGCCCTCTTAATTATATACCTAGCCGATGTATGTCTTTGCACATCAGACATGACTTTTGAATTGAAAGAGCTCTCAAAAATCTGACCCTAAATTGATATTTAATATGTGCATTATACATGGAAGTAATATGGATTGCCAGGTATAAAAATAAATCATGGCAGGACAAAACTGCATGTTTTGAGAAGCATCATTTTAAGCATGCAATTCATAATGGATCATAATGAATACCTGCTAATTTTTTTCATCCCCCCAGGAAGTCCGTTCATATAAAACCTTTTCCTTAAAAGATGTGGGAAATATGTGAATTTATTTTGTGAATAAAACTCACAGCACTGAAAAGTGTTTGAGTGTCAAACTGCTATTTGCTGGAAAACTGTGTGCAGAGTGTACAAAAATGAAAGATTGTAAAAAAATTACTTCATAGAATAGTTGATGATGTGGGAATAGGGATAAGTTTTTTACTCTTACTTTTTTCTTCTGCCCAGCAGCCAAGTGTTCTGTTACGTCAAAATGACAATTTGTACTTTATGGTATTTCACCTACTTTGCAACACTACTGAAAATTTGTTTTATTTTACTGTGTTTAATTTCCCTGATTCTCCACTGGAGGTGTCTTTTTGTTTGAAAGACTTGTCTTGGATTTTTTTTTTTTCCATGATCCTTGAAATCATGAAAAAGAGAATTTAATTGATTTGCATTAACATGATTTCATCTTCTGACCTTGATAAATATTTTGTTTAGTTTTGAGATGTCATCACAACTTGTGATGTTCTGAGATTCTGCGTTTCCCATTGTCTTGAATTTCCATTTTAATTCACATTTCAGTGAATATCCTGCCAATTTTTTATGAAGTCCTTACTCATCCTGCAGATAGAACACTTGCAGAATCAGCCCTGATAGCTTTTTAGATTTCCTTTTAAAGTGCCTGAAGCAAAGAAGATGATTTCATTTTTATCTTGATTTATGCCAAGAATTTAAGAGTGGAAAGACTGTGAGCAAGATTAGCAAATGCTTTGAAAACTGATTTTCTTAGTCACTAGTCCTTAAATTTTTCATATTTTCCCAATGAAGAGAATTGTAGCCATGCAGACACTATCATTGATATAAAATTAAACAAGAATTTTTACTTGATTTTTGTTTGCTCTTTGTCCTTATGATAGCATCATTTTGTAAGTCTTGTGTTAAGGAGATTTCTTAAAAAAAGAACTGGACTTACAAGGAAAAAGGTATCTGCTTTGTGCAAAATGTCTGATAGCACCTTTTCAAAGGAAAGTAGAATTTGTTATTGTTGCTAGTATTTAAATTACATCCTTTTAGTATTCTTTAGGAGTTTGGGTTAACAATAAGCTGCCTAAAAAGAGATTCTTTGCATCGTAATGACAGGCATCTCAATAAAAATATAATGGCTCTGCCACATGGACTTCCTCAATGCAAATTAATTTAAGCAGACTTTCTAGAAGTTTGATAGAACAGTATCTGCTTGGCAGTAATGCTATGAAATGCTGTGTAGTATTGTTCCTTTGTGCTAGTTAAAGGCTGTCTGCATTCTTCAAAGAGAAAATTGTTATATTTCAGCATGAACTATAGAGTGGTTTCCATTCTGATTAACGAAGTGCAATTCTTACACCTCAGAAGAAATTCCATCATTACAAAATGAGGGATAAAAGTCAATGAACACAATGAGTCAGATGAAGATATAAAGCAGATAAGAGACTGCATATTAATTTCACTGTATTGATTCCATGGTATCCACAGTTTAGAAGGAATAAAATAACACTGAAGAAAACACCAAGGAAGCAAGCAGAACTTACACAGGCTTTTTCAAAGACATATGTGGGACAAAAGAAACTAAATTAAAGTAGTCTAGCAGAGAATTGAGCATGTAAAAATCTAAAAAGATAACTATTTGTCTTCTAAAGTCAAGCAGTAGCCTCAAGCTGACAAATGAAAGTTTAGGTGAGTTATTAAGAGTAGGCACATAATATCTGAGTAGTAGAATAACCTACTGAGAGGAACAGTTCTACCACATAAATGTAGGTACTTCATAACAAGCTGGAAAAATCTAAGTATTTGATATATACTGCTGATCCGGGACCTGATCCAGTGCTTATTGTAGTCATCATCTTTTCAGGTGCTGGATTAAATGTGCAGTGTTTCACAGCACATGAAGTACTTCTTTTTGCTTTGATTAGAGAATACTTTCATAGGATTTTATTTATTTAATCTTATGTAATTCAGATGTAAAACAGAGATCCAGGCAAACATTGCTGCACAGATCACCAAATGCATTCAAATTAAATACTATCTGAAATGCTTACCTAATTTGGATCCCTGTTTTGCTCACTTTAAAATTTAATCTCTAACTATCTGTGCTAACTATCATTCTGTAATATGTCAGATGTATAGAAACATTTGGCATCCAGCATATCTTTAGGTACGTTGTGTTTAACAGGGTTTCTTTTCTAATTTTAATGTTAGTCATAAACTGTAACTTGCATAAGACATTTGTAGATTCATAGAATAATAGAATGGTTAGGGTTGGAAAGGACCTTAAGATCATCTAGTTCCAACCCCCCTGCTATGGGCAGGGACACCTCACA
>WYDI02010854.1:0-14386 GCA_009867235.2 Psittacus erithacus | reverse complement strand
GAAAGGACCTTAAGATCATCCAGTTCCAACCCCCCTGCCATGGGCAGGGACCCCTCACACTAAACTATGTCACCCAAAGCTCTGTCGAACCAGATTAATGAATGTCATTAATGAAGCGATGAGCATGGTATCCAAAATAATAAAGAAATAAAAGCTCTAAAATCTAAACCCAGACAAAGTTACCAGCTTTCTGAAGTTGGAGCTTTTATGTCTGAAACTCTCAAACTTTTCTGTAGAGCTGTCACTATATTTTTCCTTTATTTTGCCAACACCAGAAATTCTTGTGTAATCATATAACTCATGGAGCTGGGGCTTAAGAAAAATCATAGAATCATAGAAAGGTTTGGGTTGGAAAGGACCTTAAGATCATCCAGTCCCAACACCCCTGCCATGGGCAGAGACACCTCACACTAAACCATGTCACCGAAGGCTCTGTCCAACCTGGCCTTGAGTACCACCAGGGATGGAGCATTCACAGCTTCCCTGGGCAACCCATTCCAGTGCCTCACCACCCTCACAGTAAAGAACTTCTTCCTCATATCCAATCTAAACTTCCTCTGTTGAAGTTTTAACCCGTTACCCCTTGTCCTATCACTACAGTCCCTAATGAACAGTCCCTTCCTAACGTACTTATAGGCCCCTTTCAGGCACTGGAAGACTCCTCTGCTGTCTCCATGCAGCTCCTCTTCTCCAGGCTGAACAGCCCCAACTGAATGTTACTTTATATTGTTGCAATTTGTCAGAAGAATTGCCTCTCCAAGCAATTGAGATCGACAAGGAGGTTCATCTTAAATTATCCAGAATAAGTCCTCCCTAGACTGAGAATCCAAAGGAATATCTCCATGGTAATGATTCTGGGACAACCTCAGCGTAGGATTATCCTCTCTCTGCTCTTGCCCTCATACAGCAAGCACTCAGCTCTCCCCAGTAATCAGTTAATTTCTTCACAGGGATTCCCCGCAGCCATGGTCTGAGATTCACAGCTCCCAGGGGTTGCATAATCTCTGTTGCCTGCAGCAACTGAAATCTGAGCAATAAAATGAGTATTGGTTTTTCTAAAGCAGGGTCTCAGTAGGTGTACAGCGATCAACACCTTTGGCTCTTTTCTATACTCTCAATATCTGTGCTAGCCAGAGCCTATATTTGGAACTGGGGAGCAGTTGTGGTGGGATGTATTGGTGCCACACCTCTGGTGCTGGAGTAGCCCATAACAGGTGACGTTACATAGGATCATTTACACTCTGTATAAATGATACTTTATTCTTCCAGAGTAGCTGAAAAGCCCTTCATATAATGGACAATCAGCCTCTTTTAATGCACTTCCCACTGCACAGCTGAAGACTTTGACAAGGCTTCCCACTTTGATAGTAGGGTAGTCTCTGGGTGGGCATTTGAGTGGGGAGGATGGACAATCTGCAGACACTCATTTAATTGCCTGCCAGGGACTCCGTGTTTCCAACGGGGCAAGACTTAGGATGCAAAGAGAGCTCATCTCAATACAGTATGGAGCCAAGTCTTGTCAAATCCGTTGCCAGCTGCAGCTGATTCTCTAGATACCCGAGACAAGCAGCTTAACTTTCTTCTCCCTGTGTTTCTGTTTTCAAAGGAACCACTTCTCGGCTGCACATCAGGGAGCTGTTGTGAGTCTGAATTAATTTGAGACTTCCAAATTAAAATTGCTGCAATACAGCAATTCATTTCACCCTGTGAGGAATATCTAAGATCCGCTGACTCCTCCTGTGGAGGCACCTGTTTTTCTCCAAAGCCAAGATCAGCTAACTACCTTAGACCATTCACTAAATGAGGCACTGACTCTGATGAGCCCTATTTGGGTGTTAACTCTTCTGTTCTCAGGTCTTGGGGAGGCCATGGGTAGAAAACAGCACCCTAACTTGTGTCACAGGAGAAGTTAACTGAATGTTGTGGATATGTCCTATTTCCAGCAATCACAGGAGTGCTGCTGTTCTATTTATGCCCTGGCTTAAAAACATTCAATTGAGGATGTCATTAGGGGGTTAATGGAAGCACTGCACTTAGCAAGCCTCTCTGTAAGCTAGGCTAGCCTCTTTACCCTACTGTGCGATCAAATTCATTATTTTCCAGCTCCTGCTGTGATTGCAAACAGTCAGATTTGAGCAAATGAGCAGAGGATGTATTTATATGAGGACAATAACATGAGGGGGTTTGTGGAATGGCATGCTATGACAAGCTCAAGAAATAATTTAATTAAATTATTGTTTACAGAAAGAAGACTGGCACTTTTTGTGTAGACGATATTTTTAAGCTGTCTTGAAGAGAAACTAGAGTCTGGAACATCCTTTACATATAGAAATTAGAGGTCAAATATTGCATAAGAAAGCAAGAATAGATTTTCAACTCCAGAACTTCATTAATAGCACATACACGTGCACACACACACATGTATGATTACAGCTCATGCTTGTGCAGATCTCAGACAGAATGACAGCATTATGCCATGAAGGCATCACCCAGTTAAGGCTGTGTGAGCACCAGCTAAACCTGTGATTTCCCAGCTTTCAGGAGACTGAGTGTACCTGAACATTAAAAATGGGTGCAAGATATCAACATAAAGTCTTCATTTTATGAATGAGGGAATGTATTTGTCAAGGGTTTTTTTTGCTTTGTTTTCTTTCATTTGGGGAAAAGGGGGGTGAGGGAAAGAGTTACTGCTTTGGGCTATTCATTTTCTGCATAAAGCATCTGGTGCCATTTGAGGTGCTCCAAACAATCAGTATGGGATAGTAAGCAGGACACAGAGAAAAAACCAACATAGCAGTTCTAATGATGACCATGTTTGTGCATGTAAATCAAGCTCTAGCTCTCCATTAATGATAATAGGAAATGTAGACACCTAGCCTACCTGTGAATTGAGCACATAGCCGTATACACGTGTGTTTAGTCTCAGAAGTAACCTTGCCCTGATGCTTTTATTGTGTTTGGGATTATTATTTCCTCAAAAATGTGACCATTTTCATACTTGCAGCTCTCATTACAGCTGGGTTACTGTTGCAATTTTACACAGGTAAGTACTTCTGAATGACTTTCATGGGCTTCTCCTCATTGCCAGGTTTTTGTTATAGTGTTCTCATGATGTTAGAGAGGTGTTCTGTGACCACACATGAACATCATGTAACCATTCAATTTTGCTAATTTAGCTTGTGTAGAACTTCGTGGACAATATCCCAAACCATGGGTGGTAACTCCCAAAAGCTATACAGCTATATCTGATGGCATTTAGACTGTCCTGAAGCATGTGCAAAGCTCAGTCCATCTCCAGAACCAAAGCAGAGAGCCACCTCCACCACACCCTATTTGCATCCTTTTCCTTTTTCACAAGTTTCTCAGGTCTTTTTGGAAGGATTCCTCATTAGAGTTGGATTTTAGATGGATACTGTTAGAATGGAAAGATCCAATGTTGCTAATACAGCAGTTGTGTTTGTTGGAAGAGTGCAGAGAAAATATGTTACACTCTTAGTATTTCTCCTACATAGTGAGTCCTACTGCTATTTCTGGATACAGAACACCTAGATGAAACATTGGTCTGAGCTAGCAGGACATTTCTTTAATATCTGTTTTCCAGACTACAGTGTCTGTTGGCCTGAAAAGGTGACCTGTGTCAGCTCACCTGAAAAATAGTAAAGAAGAAAGTTTTTGGCTTCTCAAACTGCAGACAACACGCTTCGTAAGGGGATACTTCAGGGAAAGAGGTTAGTGCCTTTTCACCCACCTCAACTGAATTCTCACCTCCCACCTTGACCTGAGAATTATCACCCTCGCAGGTCTGCTAGGTGTGGTATGAACTCTTCCTATCCTCTTTCTGTCAAAATGACACACAATAGAAAAGGCATTCCAGTTATCCTGAGCAATCTAATATCTTTCAGCTTTCCTTCCCAAAAGAGAAGTGGATGTCATCAGTTAGATAAAAATTGTTGTGATTGAGAATGCTGTCAGCAGGTTCAGATGTGTTCTTTGATCCTCAGATCTGCATAAAGGTCTGTTGCCGGTAAGGAAAGAGGTGGGAAGAAGGTTGTGATGTGAAAATGTGAGAACCTCCCTATGAAATGGTCTTACCTGTGCAAGGTTTGTACACTGCATTTCAAAGGAACGTCAGCAAGTATAAATCGTATTAGTTAAACAGCGAGACATTTTGTTCTTAAACTAGAACAGAGCTGATGTCCTTTATGTACAAGGGAAGATGTGTAAAAATCCACTCTCAGATGCACCATATTTTGCGCTTTATGGACACTAGTAAGGAGGTTTCATAGAATGCTCGTGAATATGCCAAAATGCACTAGCATATTCCATTTGTTGTTTACCCTTCAAATGGAAATTAATGTGTTCTCATACTTGAATTCCTTCACTTTTAAGTCAAGAAAGGATCCTTCTGACCAACTAGTGTGATAAATCCTTGTAACAACATGAAGTCTCCCAATGCCATTCTGTACCCACGAAATAACTGTGATTTTTTTTTTTCAGAATACTTTTTTTAGGAAAAAAACAGATTTATTTTTTTTTACAAAATTCTGGGAAGGAAAATCCAGCATAGTACTCTCAGTATAAAAGAAGCAAGAAGGAAATAAAGCTGCCTGTCCTTTGTAACCAAAATACAGTTAATAATCTGAAAACCTTAGATAATTGCTTTTGCTGCTAAATTGATCCTTTGGCCTCAGTAAGTTTTCAGAGAAGAATGTTTGATTCATTGTCAGAAACTGGAACAGAGTCTACAAGGCTTGACTCTCAACCCCATATTAAATCCAAAGGAACCAGAACTGTCCCTGAGGAAAACTTAAGTTAAAATTAATTTCTAATGCACTCTAAAGGCTACAGCTCTGTGTATCTCTTCATCACTGGATTGTTACTGATGATCCAATCTGGAACAGAGACAAAATTACAATTATGCTTCCTAACAAGTCTCAAAATAACCTGCCAGATTTAAGGTGCTACAAGAAAATTCTCTTATCACATATTATTATTGGCTAGAACCCAGATTCTATTCCCATTTCTCTGCAGATCTCTCTTTGTGCCAAACTCTGATTTTTTACTTGGCTAATTTGTGAGCACAGCTCCTTTCACTTAGAAGCCCTTGGTGAGAGTTCACTTTTGGATCTGAAAGGGTTGAGGCAAATCCATCAGGTCCTTTAAAATGTAACTATTTAATAATACAGGGCTCTGCAAACCTCTTTGGTCTGAGTTAATCCTGCACATGAAGTGGCATGAAATAACTGAAGTGTAATGAAGTAAGAGAGCACTAAGAAAGAAAGTGTGGAACAGTTGAAAACCACATTGAAACTCCATGGAACTACAGATTAACAGAGGGGAAGTTTTTAAACAACTTCTGAAAGACATAGTAAGGAGAAAAAAGGAACTCAATGTAGTTCTGAAACCCTCAATACTTATAAGTAGTTTCACCTCAGTGCTCTAGCGGAATAGGCACAATGTGAAATGGTGGTTTAGAAACTCATGCTTTTGGTAGAAATGAAACACAGGGGCAAGTATGTTCTAAAAAGATCATACAAGAGGGTGAACTTATAAAGGAATACAGTTGCTCTAAGCCTGAAGACCCAAGTTAACACAGTGGGAAAAGAATAGCGAGGGAGACTAATAATTTCAAAGATCATATTGCACTGATAGAGGGATATGGTATGTAAACATCACGAAATCAAAGTAAATCCTTAAAAAAGCAAGCAGAATTTGCCAAGCAGGGAAATCTTCCAGTCCACCCTGAAGCTTATTAAAGTTGACCAAGACGCTAAGAACATAGGTATGAAAAAAAAAACAAAACCAGAAAAAGGGTCAGAAGGTTTTGAAATATGTAAAATTGTGGATTGTGGCAACCAAAACAAAGAATCAGTGGTGCATCCTATTAACTGGTTACTGACAAAACACAACAGAGGCTGAAGCACATAGAACAGCACAGAGGACAAAGCTAATTTTACTAACACAGGTATTTGTCTATGGGCTCTGTTGAAAAAGGATGCAACCACTCAATTTTGATTATTTACCTGAAAGCAAATAAGCATTTCAAATTGGTCATAAATGTTTTAGGAAAAGTGGTGTAATTGATAGGCTGATCCAGAAAGAGTGAGAAGGAGCTGAGATGTTTGTTCATTAAATCAGGCAGTAGAAGGAAAGCACCAGAGTTGCTGATACAGAACAGCAAATAAGCAATTATAGAAATAAAAATGTACTGGAGTTGCTGTAATGATTGACAAACAGGCACCGAAGTCAGTCACCTATTCAGGGAAGACAGGTGTAAAAATAGAGGTAGTGAGTATTTTTAACCAAGGAGTTATGCTTCTGTTTGATATTTTCCATTTCTATTCCTTGATTAAAGCCATTTTGCTACAGGTCCACTTCTAGTATACAAGCCTCAGTGTAATCCTACAACTGATGTGTCTGTATGTCTCTTCAACAGAATCAGTTGCCTGAGCTATTCTCTCCCTTATGATTCTCTTTTACTTCTACTGCACTGAACATGAAGAGATAATTGTTCAAATTGCCATTGTCTAACATCATGCTGGGGATAAGGCGCCACAATGGTGGTCTAAGATTGTGTAGGTCCAACTTAATTATACAGACAGAGTTCTGTGAAGGTATTAAAGAGGTGAAAACTCCAAAAGTCAATTAGAAAAGATTTTGATATCCTCAGTGCAATATGGAGAAGAGCTGCAGTTAAAACCAGCCAGTTCAGGCTGCTCCTGCATCTGTAGCCGGCATATTTCTTTACCAAAGAGTCGCTGAACCAGCAGAAGGTAATGCAACTTTAGATTGTATTTTGTAAACAGTGAGTCATTACTGAAGGCTAGTGGAGTTGGTGTGTTGTTATTTATTATCTTTTACTATTGAATCAAGTGAGTTGCAATGATTTCATTTGGAATAAATAAAAATCTCTCTCTACAGATTTTCCTTGAAAAAAAAGGGGTCTAGTTACTGCAGCCATTGGGACTGGAGGCCCCAGGAAACTGGATGTGGTGTAAACTCCACATTTCTTCTCCGAAGGGTATAACTGGATATCAAGGAAGTAAATATCTGAAAGAAAAAGCGAAAAAATTCAAAACCATTGAAAGTATCCATGTTAAAAATACAAAAAAAGAGTAAGAGCAAAAAAAAGAAAAGCAAGAAAAGCTGTCTTTACAGGAAGCGAAGACATGATGTGCTAATTGCAAACCCAACTGATTTAAACATCGCGAAAGAAATAGAAAGCAAGCACAGAAGGTTTTCTAGAACCATAAATAAAAAGAGAATAAGAACAGAAATGCAAGGGAACCGAGGCCAAGAGCAAGTTTATTTGGATACAAACCAAAAAATACAAAGTAAATATATAATAAAGGAAGTTATCATATGCAATGTGGAAACAAATCTCAAAAAACATAAGGCTTTCTCAGGAGGAGAACATCGTAGTCTTTGTCTCAGAATCCTGAAAAACTGGCATATTGATTGTCGTATACGTGTGTTCAGTAAATCTATCAAATTGAGTGTCAGCGTGACAGCACCTGCATGAGGAATAGTCAGCATGTTACCTGTAGTCAAATGGTGAGAAGGTGATCCTGCAGATACCAGCTGGCCACCTGGCCTCAGCAGCATACAGGTCTGCAAGAGTTTCTGTCTTTTAAAAGAAAGAGGTAAACAGAAAGTGTAATGTGGCTGTGAAAGAACACATGCACTTGGAGCATGCATCAGGCAGTGCCACTGGAGAGGGGGAGATATTGATGTGAGCTATGGCTAGGATGTTAAGATTTAAAATACTCCAAGTCAGTGGTTTTTGTTTGAGGTCCATGGACTATTTGTAGGAACCAAACAAAAGGCAAATCAGAAAATCAGCTGTGTTTCCAAGAAGCCTTCAGCCACTTGGAAAGCATCCCCACATCCATTCGAAAGTTTCCGAAAGGCCAGACACTGAGAAAGCTACAGCCATGTCTATAAACAGTTCTGGCCGTCCATACTCACAGCAAGCTAGCTCAAACTAGGTTAACTGCAGAGGTGGGCATAGGGATAATGAAGCAAACAGAGAGATTATTTTCTTATGAGGGGAGACAAACTGAGTCAGCTTGTTTAAGTGGGGGCTGCAAAAATGCATGCTGTCTGTCAATGCATCAGTGTGTGATCACTGGGGAGGCAAAACCAATTATTAATCAGGCAGGGCAGTGTTGGCAGAACCGAATGTGACTGTATTGCTCATGAATATTTCAGGCTCAAAACAAGTGTTAGGATTAGTTGAGGAGTGAGGTTCTGTGGCACTGTCCCATTAGAAGCATCAGAGGAGAGATAAGCACAACATGCAGATAGAGTCTGACATGCTTTTGCTCAAGATTATGTGATGTCCCATGATAGCAGGGATGTAATGACTCAAGGGATCGATTTCCCTCAGATGTTTTATACTCCTGTAATTTGCCTCGCTGCGCACTGGTCTTTTAATCCCATAACCTGTCAGACTGAAAAATCCTAGTACCATCAAGGTTAAGGCAGATTCCTTGCTATTGCAGGATAAACAGTGTTCCCTCAGTGTTTGACTGTAAGTTTCATCCAAAGCTTCAAAGGCTGCTTTTACAAATCACAGCTCCTCCGTGAGGTCCAAGACAGAATAAAATTCAACCAGTGCAATTGGCTGGGTGTTAGTAGTTATGATAACAGCCTACTGTAGCCTTACATGGCGTTGTTCAGCTGAGATGATTTCATATGGCTTTGAAACTTCATGGCCTGATAAATCTATTAATACTGAGTGGTGTTTCTCTCCATGGCTAGACTTATAGAGTGAATGAGATCAGATGAGAAGTAAAAGGGTATGTGGTATGGGCTCCATCCTTGCATGTTAATCCAGTCTATCAGCACCAAAATGGAAAGACATTGGGAACAAAATGTGCCAAGTCTACACCATGGTTTGGGAAGACAAAGTTTAAGGCAGGCTACCTCTTATGAAGTTCATTATAAGATATCAGAATGAGCAAACTGTGCTCTTCATGGCTGTTGACTGATCGCAGGTGATGAGGAGTCCTGCTCCTCATTTTTCTCATGCAACATGTACATACCAAACCATTGCTGGGAAGTCGCTCCATAACCAGGTTAAAACGGGAAGACAGAGCTAACCCATGCCACCCTAGAACACCTTGGACACTGGCAGACATCATAGGCTGTGTAGCTGCAAACTACCAAGCCTGTTTAAGCTGTTGTACATTCATAACTCCAGAAACCCTGAAAAGATGTAGTTATGTGGCCAGAGCCACCAGACCTGCTTCCCAGCCCAGAAAAGAAGGTATGTCTGGTGCAGTTGGGAGAATAAATAGCAGAGTATATGGTGGCCAATTCACCAGCCTCCTTCCCTCCATTTCTTCGTATTGAAGACAATGTCAAGGATCTGTTGTCATAGCTATAATGCTATCATAATATAAAAGCCAATCCCAGCACCAAGTTTTTATTAATGAGATGGGACAACTTACTGCTAGAAAGATAAAAATAACAGAAAATATGATTTAGTCAAATATGTGCTTTTTAGAAACTTTTTAGCATCTGTTCACCTGAAAAATGGATTAGAGCTGTCAAATTTTGAACAGTAGGGAAAATCAGCAAGACCTTTACAAGCTTGCAGGAAACAAACAAGTTTTTCTTTGCCATGTTTTGACCAGGCCTGTTAATGAAATAAAAGTGTTGCTGTGTGGCTCCTTCTAATAGATGAAGGAACATACTTCAGTCCCTCACGTTCCTCCTTTGTGTGGGGTGTTTGTTTTTAGGGCTCTGATTTGCACAAATATATAGTTACGTATTACTTTGTTCATAAGATACGTTTCCTATTTATTACCATAAGTCATACTTCTCTGGAATAAAAACAAAGATTTCTCTTGATTTACAATTTCTCTAATCTCATACTTAAAAAGGCAGGTAGCTGTGGGTGAATACCCTGCAGCTTTCTCATCTCTTTAGGTCAGCAGTAGAATTTTTAAGTGAGATTAATTTGAAGCCATTCATTATTTCATCTCTTTATAATTGCCTCCTTTCATATTTTGTTACCTTCACCTTTCCTAATGCAGCCTAGCACTATCCTTCTGATTTTGCCCAGCACAGACCACTGAACAGATGTTTTCTTTGAGCTGTGCTCAGTCATATCTAACCCCTTTTCCTAGTAATTACAGTTAATTCGAGGAATCCTCAGTGAATATTAATAGTGGAAATTGTTCCATCAAATATACATAATATTACACTGAATGCTCTTTGACAATGCACTGCTCAATTACACAGATGCATTACATCATCCTGAAGTTGCATGTAATTTTCTTTATGCTTAATTAGATTGAAAGAAAGTGCCAGGAGGAGTCAGGGAATGGGCTAAATCCCTGAAGCACATTACAGCCCACACTCTGAAATGTCTCTCTCCCTAATGTTCCCCTCTAATCTGGGGTAGTTTCTACATGTTTCATCATCTAGCATGATGGAAAGGAGCTAGTTGCTTTAAAAATAATGAAGGTTTTCCCTCTCCTACCCTGCTCAGGTTCTCCTGTTTGATCCTGCAGTGAAAACACTGAGCTGTCATAGTTATAGTCAGAGCAAAACATCACCTCTCTCTATGTCATTGTCTGTCATCCTCGCAGATTTAGCCTGTGACTTCATCCCAGGGCCAGACAGGGGAGGGGAATGGGAGGCAAAGGAGAATGGCCATGATTAAGTACAAATCACCAGAGCAATTAGAGCCTGAGCACATTGTAAAAAACACAGGAAGACATCTCTCAGCCCAATGGATTTACAGGTTTTCTTCCTAGTTACGAAAGCCTGGTTATAATGTTTGTCGTCATCTTTGTTCCTACTCCATTTAAGGAGAGTTGTGTAGAAGAAGAGCTACAGGGGCAAATAACCTGGTCTTTGTAGACAGTTCATGTACCTAGCAGCTGGAGTGCTGCAACCCATTGTGGAAGGCACAGAGACAATTGTCCAAGGCCTATGAAACTCCCTAAAGCCAAGGGCAGCATAAGCATACTCTCTGACCTCCTACTTGGGCAAGCAGCTTTTCCTTACAGCTCTCTCTTTAGTGGCTGATTTATTGAAAGAAATCCCTGGGGTTGCCTTCAGTTAACAAATCAGGCTCTGAAGAAGATGTGCTTCTCTTGCAGTTACGTAGAAATTTGCTCTGTAAAGCTGGAATCATAATGTTCATAATTATCCCTGCAGGTAACTCATTCCAGACCCTGCACTCAGTCATTAAGCAGGAGTGAATTCTGCACAAAGTCTTATGAAACAGGGCTCCATTTAACATGATAAAAATTAGACTAACGGTGTTGGAGAACAGAGACAGAAAGGATGAGAGAGTAACTAAGGAATTATATATTGCAGAGGTGTTCTGTGAAACAGATCAAGACAGATCATCTCACTACCACCCCTAGTCATGCTTTTCAATGGTCTGCGTCCTCGAAGTGAGCCACAGACCATACAAATTGTCCTAGCAAGGCACTTCTTGATGTTGCAGTTCCCAAAAGCCATGTAAACTACACAACTGGAAGCCAACCTCAGGTCCAATGTTCCCTGTCACATAAGAACCACCCTCAGGTCCAATGTTCCCTGTCACATAAGAGCAATCAAATATGGTATCAAGTGATAGCAGTAACCTTACGTATTAGGAGACATGCTAGTTGATTCAAAGTCATATTTTGTAATAAATTCTCATCGTAGAATCATAGAATGGTTTCGGTTGGAAAGGACATCAATATCATCTAGTTCCAACCCCCCTGCCATATAATGTGACAAAGGGTCATATAATGTGACATATAATGTCACAGCAGGTCACAGACCAGATAAAAGCCCTATCACATCAAAGGACATCTACTCATATGTAACAAAACTGCAGGTTTTTAAAACCTTATTAGGATGTTATCACATGGCAGCATATATCAGCTTTCTGGATGTGTATGGAAGTACATGATCTGACTATGGAGGCCTTCAGGTCTGAGGTCTCCAGGTGTCTCTGCAAGGTGTTACATTCATCAGTTTGGGCAACATTTGGGGCACCACAGGTATCAAGGTCATTATTTCTTTTTGTGAAACATGCAACTAGTGCTAAGTATAGTCCTTGTTAAATGACATAACCATTCAAGGATGCTCATCTCAGAAGCGAAGACAGAGAAGCCCAGTGGCCCAGTGCTGTAAAACTCAGCCTAGCAAAGTGTACATGGCTGTGTTGACTTGCGTGTGTTTCGCTTTCTCATAAATATTAATAGTGATCCTTTAGCACGTTTTGTCTAAAGAACCCAAAGCAGTTGACAAGTATAAATTTACTAAAGATCTGCAACACCAGAAGGGGAGGGTAATTGCTGCATCCTTTCAACACTCAGGCATGAAATGGCAAAAGGAGGCTAGCTGACTTGTCCAGGGTCAGGCAGAGGCAGAAGGTACCCAGGAGTTCTCATTCTGCTGCTGCTGCTGCATATACACAAGAACAGGCAGCCAGGGAGTTTCCTGAACAATATTTGCTGCAGCTGATGCGTGGTACACCCAAGGGCTGAAGTACAAACACGCTCTCAGCAAACATGCTCAGATGCTGGTAACATCCTAGAGAGCCTCTACAGGTGCTGTGGAGGATATTTCTGGGCTGATGAATGTAGTGAATGATTTTAAACAGTGTGGGAGTTCAGGATGAAAGGGAAATAGGCACTGTTGAGCTTTTTCTGCATTTCCAGAAAGTTCTTTATGTTGCCATGGTCCCTCCAGGTAGGAAGAAGTGTTAGGATTTTTTTTTTGAGATAACCTGTATCAATAACAACAGTAATATTTTAATGCTTCTTGATTTCATTTTAATCTGATGAAATTGCAAGCATTTCATGGGTCTGAAAGACAGATAAATCATAGGGTTTCCATTTCCCAGGTGAGTAAACTGAGGCTAAAGAAGTGCATCTGTAGAAGAACTAAGATCTGAAAGAACTGAAAGTCCTTCACTGACACTGGACAGCCTTTGTTTAGTGGCTACAGGGAAGTTTTATATATGTACATGATAAAAATTTGAAGCAGTCTTCACTGATCTACCAAAAAAATGCTCGTCACTGTGCTGCTTCCATAGATTATGAGCAGTTATAAATGAAACTGCTGAGACATTACCCTGGAGACTGACACTAAATTCGCTGCCTAAAAGGCGGCACAATAAAGATCATTGCCATGATTGCCAGCCTAGCCAAAGCTATTATCAAAGCCATGGCTGAAATCATTGATGGTTCCATGGTTCGGAAGTTCCTGGTCTACATGTTTTATTTCACAGCTGTAGAAGTCTGTGATGTATGTGTGGGCATCTGCCATGCCCAGACCATAGAATCAACTAGGTTGGAAAAGACCTTTAAGATCATCAAGTCCAACCATTACCCCAGATGATAGTCAGTAACCTGTTATACCGTGATACATTGATACATTGATTGCTTTGCCTCAAGGGCTCACTTAGACTACTGATCTGAATTTTGGCTATGCTAAAACATCCATCATCTACTGGTTTTCTTCTCAGTGTAAGTGGAATTTGTTCCTGTCCCATATATACAGTAGGCAGTGAGTGCTTTCCTTCTGCTGTCAGATGGGCACTGGGAATGGGTCTGCCACTCTGTGTCTTCCCAAAATAAATTCTGCCTGAGTCAGCCATAAATCAGTAGATGATCTCTGTGGCACAGTAGCTTCATGTTGTTCACACTATGCTGATACAGTGCAGGGCACAATGCCACAATCCAGCTGTTAAGATATGAATTAACTACCAGGAATAATTTACAGGGAAATTTAAATACTGCTGACTTAGGGGAAATAAAATCACTGAAGCACTGAATGACGCTGGCAGGCTTGAAGCTAAAATCACATTTGCTTTTGTTCTGCCTGACATGGGGTATAATTGAGTTGCAGCTACAGTTTGAAATCATCTTTTTTATAAGGCAAAGAACACAAAAACATTTCTGATAGTGTCCAGTACAGTGTGAAAAACATGATCGTTCATCAAGAAGCAGATACCTTCTGGACATTCACATAGGCAGAGGTCATTAATACTAACTCCAGAAAGAGACTAACAACCTCCTAATAACAACCAAAAAATCTGCTAGAATGAGTGTCCAAATTATATATATATATATAGTTTTTAATTTGATTATGGAATAAAGAAAACATTAAAACAGACTTCCAGAATCTCAAGGGGGCCTACAAGGATACTGGAGATGGACTCTTCATCAGGGTCAGTAGTGATAGGACAAGCAGTAATGTGTTAAAACTTAAACAGGGGAAGTTTAGATTGGATATAAGGAGGAAGTTCTTTACTCTGAGGGTGGTGAGGCACTGAATGGATTGCCCGAGGAAGTTGTGAATGCTCCATCCCTGATGGTGTTCAAGGCCAGGCTGGACAGAGCCTTGGGTGACATGGTTTAGTGTG
>WYDI02010853.1:24036-42110 GCA_009867235.2 Psittacus erithacus | reverse complement strand
GTGTCCCTGCCCATGGCAAGGGGGTTGGAACTTGATGATCTTAAGGTCCTTTCCAACCCTAACTATTCTATGATTCTTAAGGGCTACCTACATGGCATCTTCCACCAGTCACTCGAGCAGCTTTCAAATGATATATTCACCAATCAGTTTTGCATAAACTTACTCTGAGGTACTCTTACTGAATAGCTGAGTGGGAAAATATACTAGCACTAACAGAGTTTGTTATTCAGATCATTCTGATGTCTTTTCTTTTGGTGGTATTTGACAAGTATTGACACTTTAGACCAAACTTTACAAGTGCGTAGATTGAAACCCCATCCCAGACTGATATATATGCATTCATCCTGCACACCGTTCATAAGCAGTTTTCATTAAATCAGTTGTTTCTTTGCAGACTAGTGTGCAAATCCTACTTATAAAGCTTACAAAAGGTTAATGGTAAATAAACAATCTAAGATATAAACAATATCTGGTAGATGACCTTATTTGCCTTCACAAGAGAAATATTTTCTTAGAAGAGAAAATAAATGTCGTAAATATCTGTGCTGGTTAGGGCTGGGATAGAGTAATCAGTAGCTGCTATGGGGCTATGTGTCGGATCTGTGCTGAAATCAGTGTTGATAATTCAGTGCTTACACAAAGTCAAGGCCTTTTCTGCTCCTCACACCACCACACCAGTGAGCAGGTGGGGGGTGCATGAGAAATTGAGAGGGGACACAGCCAGAACAGCTGACCCCAGCATACAAAAGGAATATGCCACACCATATGGAGTCATGCTCAGCATATAAAGCTCGGGGAAAAAGGGGGACGTTCAGAGTGATGGCGTTTCTCTTCTCAAGTAACCGAGATGTATGATGGAACCCTCCTGTCCTGGAGATGGCTGAACACCTGCTGGCTGATGGGAAGTGGTGAATTAATTCCATTGTTTTGCTTTGCTTGTGCACACGGCTTTTGTATTACCTGTTAAACTGTGTTTATCTCAACCCATGAATTTTCTCACTTTTATTCTACCAATTCTCTCCCCCATCACACTGTAGGGGGAGTGAGTAAGCAGCTGTGTGGGGCTTAGATGCCAACTGGGGTTAAACCAATAAAGCATCATATGCCTAGATAGATACACATACAGAGTATGCTAATATCTTATTCAGCTGTGACATAGTGAAACGTTACACTTGCTGTACACTTGCATCTGCGATCCAAATAATATCATGGTCTTGACAAGATTTTGGTGATTGACATTGGCAGGACAGCATTGTTTCAGAAGCATTTCCAAACCCCTGTTTGAACCTAACTCAGCTATGAGCAAAATTAGTTTGGCCAATTTACATACACAACTAAGAACTCAGAGCAGGGAGGTTTCATAAAGCCAAAGCAGCTCAGCTGACATCCTGAAGAGCTCTGCGAAGGCAAATACCTTTCCCCAGGCAATGAGGTTCTGAACAACTTGGTGATGAGCCTGCACATGACAGGAATTCCACAATGTCTTCAGACAGCTTGTTATTGCCTGCAAATTTGCTGTCTCATCTATATCTTTTCATATAAAAATGTTTAAGGGCCTTTTGAAGGTAAGCAAGCACAATCAGGCTCAAAAGATTAAATACCAAAGGAGGTTTTTTTCCAAGGCACAAAGAACAGGTAGGTACTTATCTCTATACATGTTTGTTGTTAATGAATCTTGCTATGAACCAGTGCAATGACATTTACAGAGCATAATCATGACACAGTGCTCCATCTTTGGTGATGGAATTCAAGTAACACGATAGGGGCAGACAGATGGAGAAATGGCAGCTCCTTTCTCAGCATCTCAGCTCTGGGAAGTCACCCCTGTCTGTACATACTTCTGGGGTGGCTGCATGAAAATAACACCATGAGGATACTATCATGCCATAGTGTAATATCTGATCTGCCAGAAATATCATTGTCTGATCTTGTCTCCTGACAGTCAGGAGAGTGAATTCCACAGTGTATCTAGTGCTAAGCTGCATACTCAGTTAATGTGCAGTTCAATACAAGAACAAGGCAAAATCATACAGTGGTGAGCAGCCCTGTTCACTTCAGTCTAGGCAGTGAGGCACTTTGCTTTTCCCAGGAAGCTAACACTGCCCTCTTTGTTGTTTTGGTCTACCCATTCACACCTCATTTTGCTTTTCTCTCTGTTTGTTAAAAGAACCACATTAGGTGTTCCTCTCCCTTTAAAAATACAAACATTGAGATTATGCCTTTACTCTGGGTTGAAAGCTTATATAAATACCAACAACTGGAGCTCTCGGTCTCATTCTCATGACCTGTTCTGGGTTTCCGTGGAGTCTGGGGACAGCAGCACTTTCAGGCTCTTAAAATACCCACATACTTATTCAGGATTCAATAAGATTACAATATTTATGCTCTCCGGTGGTCCTGCTCTAGAGACCTCATGCTTTGCCCTCTTCCCCAGGAGGAGCCATTGAATGTGGACATAGGGCCACTGCACTGTGCGCTTCTCGTGTCACACAACTGCAAGGCACAGGCTGCGCTACTTCAGCATAAACTGCGCCGGAATCGTGGAGGGGGCGTTAATACTGTTTTGTAATTTTTAATAATGTTTTGCAATTCAAACAACAGCTTTTCCTTTTAATTACAGTTGTTTCCTTACTGTTTCATCCTATCTGTTGAGATATGCTTTGCCCTCCACTCATCTGAGCTGCCACTGCCCTGTCCTGAGCATAGCCAGTAAACCTGTCAGCCTAATATCTGGATAATGGTAAGGGGAGTCTATTTGTGAAGAAATAAGAGGTTGTTGGCAATGAAATTGCAGTCTGCAAAAAAGTATGAATTGCAGTTTATGACATAAAGTCTGTTTAGGCAACAACAGGATACGTGGTGGCTCAATCTTTGCTTTACTAAATCTGGAGAGACAGGAGGAGAGAAGGGGAATTGGTATGTATCACAGTGAGCAACATGGCTGTGAAGGAAGGATTAACTTGATCCAAGGGGAGTGAGGTCAAAGGAGACTGAGATGCCTTCGGAGAGCTTGATCATTGGGAGATGCTTAGCAATCTCCTAAGTCCTCATTCAAAAATGACTAGTTATTTTTTGAACCTTAAGTCACTAGACAAGACTAGTGCATGCCCAGTTGCAATTAAAAAAAATAGCTTCTAGAGTAATTTAATATGTGGCTTAATTAGCTGGCAGCATTCTCTGTTGTGTGGTTTTGTGCATTGTACTAATAACAGGACAATATTAGAGAAAATAGTCACTGCAGTATAAAATATATCCAGATTAACATTTTAGGTTGGAGCAGTAGTCCAATTTTGAAGCTTAGGCAAGCCTCATCGCATCATTTGCCACACACCGGTCTGAACTGCAGAGGAACACCTTTGAGCAAAGTCAATGGACAGTTGTATAGCCTGCTTAGAGCACCTGCAGCACACAGACACAGAAGAGCAAGGAAAAGACAGACAGATGGCAGTGTTCAGCTCTACAAGTTTTTCTGTAGATCTTGAAATGCCCAGAACTTTCCCAAAACCTGTTCCCAGAGCAATGTTATTGTACCTGAGAGTGTCTGGTTTCATTAGAAAAATACAAACTTTTGGTTCTCAGGATTTCAGAGGAAAGCTGATCAATTTTAACTGCTGTGACTTTAAAACTAATCTCATCATTTGGCAACTTTCCCTTTGATTTTTTAGTGCTTTAAACCAGCATCTTCTATTTTTTTTTCTCTAGAGATGGTGACCCAGAATAATCTGTGCCAAACTTGATGTTTCAGAAAATTTAATTGACAGTAATGATAAGCAACTATTTATGTGTCAATGCCTAAATATATGTTTTATTTACATATATATATGTAGTGTGTAGAATGTGGCAGCATGCACAAAATAGCTTACTGCTGATAAGCTAGTTACTCTAGTCTTCTTTCCACACTATTACTATTTAGTGAGAAGTTAGCAACATTTAAAATGCTCTCAGAACTTCTGTGATTCAAACTAAAACATCCAAATTTACCCCAAAACAAAACCAAATTGTGCAGAACATTCTAGCACTGTTTATTTGACCTTTAGTTGTTGAAATAAGACCTTTTGATGGTTCATTTATTAATAATCTTGTGCATATGATGAGAAGTTCAAAGATTCTCAGCTTTCATCTGAAAAACTAAAGCAATTGGAATTAATACATGAATGGAAAAAGAGCTTATACTCTGTCTTGTACATGCACGCACCATGTGAATCTCATACATAGCCTGTTAACCCACCCAGAAAATTTTGAATTGGGAAACTGAAATGATTTCCAGAGTACTGGCTAACTGATCTGAATTTCAGAACATTAACATAACCTTATTATAATAAACCATAAATTTTAAATGTAATGGCAAACACAATTAACCTAAGGAAGGGGAAAAAAGAAACATTTCTTAATTGAGTAGCTCACATGAGGGCCAGATGTTGGTAAAGGAATACATTTAATAGAAGCTGAGTTTGACTTTGGATGTGAAAGAGAACCTATCGTGAACATTCTGCATGAGTCATACCTGTTTCTCATGAAATAAAAGGCTTGTGTAGTTGAATGACTATGGGTTTTTTTCTTTCTACAAACCTGTTTGTATAAAAATAATAAATCATACTTTCTCCAAGTCCAAGATGGGCCAAACTGGATTCTCATGAGCCTGAGGCAATGGGAGGCCTCCACACAACTGCTTTCTTTTCTTCCCAGGAGACAAAGAATAGCATTTAGGGAAAGGTGCAGATCTGGCCCAGTAGCTGTGGATGCTGAATAAATGCAGATCACGAGGGGCAGGGAGATGTCAAAGCATGCAGCTCAGGTTGCATCTTTGGCTGCAGAAAATTGGTCACATTTGATGGACACATAAACTCTTATGTTTCATCTAAGAAAGATTTTGTGCTACCTATGCTTCAGTATGTGATGAAGATACCATCAAAGGAGACCAGGCACAATATTGACGTGTGATTCAGTGAGCACCCTGACACTGTGGCATTCACAACTCCCACTAGCACTGTTGTGCTTACGTTGCGCTACAGAGAAAGAAAGAGCACTGAAAGATCACATTTTAGGAAACTTTTCATGCTGAGTGATGCCTGCATCCGATTAGTTTTTCTGGGAAATGATGCAGTCATATCTAATAGTGAGAGCAGATGCAATATCCAGCTTTACCCATGTGAAGCCTGGCAGTCTTACTGTAAACCTCTCCTGACCTCATGCTTCCGAGGCAGCAGCTGACATCAGTCAGAAGAGTTAATTCATACCCCTCACATGAAATCTTATCAAACCTGTGAAAACTTACCCAGATTCAACCAAGTGATAAATCCCTGGAAAACCTCCAGTCCAAAGACTTTTTTGCTCAATTTCCTGTCTCTGACAGTAACCAGTAGCTTGAGGAGAAGTATCAGAAAAGGGTAAGTATGTGGTACTCCTTCCTTGGCACTCATCCAAGCCTTGGCCAAGACACTGATCTCAGTCTACTCCTGACTTCTGAAAAGCAGTTGCATACGCTTTGGGTGCTCACTTAAGGACCCACAAAGATCAATTAACAAAAATATAAAGAAAGAAATACTTTTTTTTTTTTCTTGAAATTTGGAGCGCTTGAAGTATCTAAAGTACAATCCAGACATGTAAGAAGAAGAGGAAAAGGGGGTGTCCTGGTTTCAGCTGGGATAGAGTTAATTTTCTTCCTAATATCTAGTACAGTGCTGTGCTTGGATTTAGTATAAGAACAATGTTGATAACACACAGGTGTTTTAGTTGTTGCTAAGTAGTACTTTAAATCAAGGACTTTCCAGTTTCCTATGCTCTGCCAGTGAGAAGGGGCTTGGGAAGCTGGGAGGAAGCAGAGACTGGACAGCTGACACAAACTAGCCAAAGGGGTATTTCATACCACAGTATGTCATGCCCAGTATATAAATGGGGGGAAATTACCCAGAAGGGCTTGACTGCTGCTCAGGTTGGGCTGGGTATCGGTCAGAGGGTGCTGAGCAACTGTATTGTGCATCACTTGTGTTCCCTGAATTATGATTATATTTTGCTTCATATCAATTATTAAATAGTTCTTATCTCAACCAGAGGGTTTTACCTTCTTCCAGTTCTCCTCCCTATCCCACTGGTCGGAAATGGAGCGAGTGAGAAGCTGTGCGGTACTTAGTTGCCAGCTGGGCTTAAACCATGGCAAGGGGGAATATAGAATAAAAATATAAAATATCATTTTCCCATAGGGAAATTATGGCATAATTACATAATTAGTTACCATATCATCATATGCTTTCACAAGGGAACAAATAAAACTTTTAAATACAAGTTATTAGCAGCTGTTTTCCAATTATCATGCTTTTTGGAATGTAACCAAAACAGTGCTTCTTAATGAGGAAACTTGGTTACTGATCAGGAGTTAATACAAAAAGCATTAAATAGTACATAGAATAAAGGCATCTACAGGTTTAAGACAATGTGTTTTGCTTTAGTAAGTTATAATGATTGTATAGATTGTATAATTAAAAAAAATTTTAGAAGAATATTTAATACCAATTTAATAAGAAATCCTGTTTCCAGTTTATTAATAACCTGCAGTTTTACTATGGAAAAAACCCCAACAATTTCTTTTTAATCAAATAAAGAGTGAAAAATTAGACTTTCCTTCTTTAAATCTTTGTTAAGATCCTATCATGATATACAGGGTTATAAGACAACATTTTTGCTGTCTTTCTCCAAACCGCAGATAAGGATTTAATCCATATGGTATATGGATATATATATATATATATACAATGACAACCTACATACAACAACTGTATGAAACAAGTTATGATGAAAACGTAGGGATAACTCTTTAGTTCCATCTTGGTCATCTGTTTTCTCCTTTTGTCAATATAAGGACAATGAATGTTGTCTTTTAATGATTTAAAACAACATATGGATCACTTTTTTAATACAGAGAAAAGAAATGCCTCCTTCACTTACAAAGGTCAATTACGCCTTGAAGTCTTGTAGAAATCAATGTAATAGTGATAATGAAAGGTTACAATTTAGATGAAGCCTAGCTAAATAATAATTTAATATCCAGTAATGAAAACTTGAGAAGTGTTCAAGATAAATCCAAGTTATAACTCTAATAAGAGACCTTCCAAGTAGCTTCTTCAACATTAAAAAAAATATATAAACTTTGTACTTGAGATAAATTCTTAAGTCTGCTCAGAGAGATAACCAAATTACAAACTTATTAAAAGGCCATCTGAGCCTCATACCCATTCATGACTGCATATTTTAACTGGAATTAAAAATGGTCACCTGATCCCATATTCAGTAAATAGGTTGAAAGTAATTTTTCCAGTTAAAGTGGTGCCCACTAATGTTACTACAGATAAGGGTCTGACAGCATTTTCATTATGCAGTCCTATTTTTAGAGATTTAATGCAATTTGGCTGTCAAATCAAGCTCATCGTTGCACTAAGAGATACAATGACTCAGACCACTGAATGTGCCTTAATATAAGAAAAGAAATCATGTATTTAGCAGTATTTAGGTTAAAACTAAATGTTTTTGAAGCAAGGGTTAACTACAGAGCAAACATTTAAACTAACATAAGTTTACTGGACCCGAGGGTCGAGCTATGCCTTAATTTAATAACTACATTTTGTGGCAGTCCTTATTTAGTAAAGATCCTAATCATGTAGATAACCTATATGTACTTAAATTCCTTGCATGCTTAAGAAAAGTCATACATGTAAACAATTTATTGCATCAAAGAAAGAAACTCAAAGGTACTTTGGAGTACAAGTACCAAGGATGGGAAAAGATCCTAAAGCCATATGAATAAGAAGCTATCTATGCTTCAGGAGTGAAATGCTTGGCTACACTGTCGGGCTGACTCTCCCCACATCTTCCTCCATCTAGGATCCTGTGCAGCTGTTTTTCCTCCTTTGAGATGAGAGCCAGTTTGCATGCTTCCCTAGGAGTTCATTTCAAATCTCTTTCTGCATCAAAGTAGAGGTGCAAGCTCAAGTCTTTCTGTTTAGTACTGTTGCACTTCATACAATGGCAACATGTTCATGTGGCTGTTGTCCCCGTATTGCGCCCTCCTAAATACTTGAGGGAAGTGAGAAAGGCTCATTTACTTTCCTGGATAGGATTTAGGATACTGTAACCAAATCTCTTGAATGAAGAGATTTAAGTGTCTTTTTTTATATACAAAGGACTTTGCAAGAAGCTTAGGAACCAGGTCAAGCATAAAACAGTTATTTATTGGGCAACATACACAAAAAATATCTAAGATTAATAAGCCTACCACCCCAATAAAACATCTTTGCTGCAGAGGTAGGCATTAGTCAGATGGGGAAGATCTGACTTCCAGTGGTCCCAAGAGCAGAACCTCCATTTCTATTGATTTGCCATCTTCCAAATCCAGGTTTTTTCTTTCAGAGTTATCTGTCTTTCCATGGGTGGGTTTCTCCTCCTGAACCCTTGAGCTACTAATGAGCCAAATCTCAACAATCTCACACCTCTCTGCAGTTTTGCCTTTTTGTCTTGCATGGCATGACTCCCTGGCCTTTCTTAAATCTCTTTCTCTCTTTGAAATTCTCTCTCAAATCTGAGCTGTGCTTATGCATATAGACTGTATCACAGCTTGGCCATAGATAGCTGAATCCCAAGGTAACAATAAGGTTAAGGTCACCCCAGGTCTGTGTGATAACCAAATTCAGGCTCCTCTCTGATTAATATTATTAAACTGGAAGAGCTACAGTAAAATAGGATGGTGCTTTTAGTACTATCCTGGAATAACTTATAACTGATGGCTTGATTATTAGGAACCCCTTTGGAACAGGAAAGCTAGCAATCTTAGAACATCATGAAAATGAGTAAGGAAGTGAAACTCCACTCTGTGACTCTAAGACACCCTTTGCTTTTCTTTTTCAGCTATGCACTTTGCCCGTTAATCTGAGGGATTGCAGCACAGTCAGAGCTGGTTAACATGGAGAAGAATCTGTTAGTGTTATGTGCTTGCCCACAAACAGGATTTAGGCACAGGCAGTGTAAGGCAGAACAGCAGTAGTTTTTGCAGGTGTCAGAAACACAGTTCTTTGAACAAAATGCGTTAAAAGTCCTGGGACCTGGAAGGACACTGGGGCCTGAAAAATTCCCATTTAGTACCCTGAATTAATTACATAAAAATATCCAGCACTGTAATTCTTTTTCTCTTGTACACATTTGGACCTACACATACATTAATCTATTAATTATACTGAGAATGGCTGACAGAGTCCATTTGTGAGTCTGGCGGAAGACCTCATTTTCCAATTCTTTTGCCAGGCAATGAACGGTTTTGTTTCAAATAGATAAGGGCAGCTTTGGGCATGTTCAGAAACTTCACTATCATTTCTGGGACACAATAAAATGAGAATTATAGTGCCTGTGAAGGTAGAGAGGAGCAAGGATTACAGTCAGAAAAAGAAACATGTAAAGCCCACCTTAAACTCCTTCTTAGATACCTATCACTTGCCCTTTTAGTATATTCAGTCCTTTATCTAGAATACTGAAGTGATAAAATCAGGGCAGTGGTTATAAATGAGCCCTTCATTTTCAGTATTCATGTTGCATTCTGTGGTAATGACTTAGATCCAAATTCTATTTAGAGCTAGGGAAAATATCTTTTAAAAAGAAGTCATTGTAAATTTTGGCAATTTTTGCATCACTTATTCATAGTCCTTTATTAAGCCAGCTCTATAAATGGCTAAACAATATAATATGAATAACATCCATTGCAGATTTTTGGGTTTTTTTCAATGAATAATTATCTATCTTGACATTTCCTAGTTGCTCAAACAGCTCTTATTCTCAGACATACAGATAATACCACTACTAATACTACATCTGGAATATGCTGAAAGTCCAAAATATCCACGACTACATTTTTAACTAATACATAGACATTATAGCATGCAATGTCTATTAAGTTTCACAAGAATTGAGTTGCTAAATCCAGATTCCTGTATGATCTCCTAGAGTATAGGAGAGGCATCCCTTATGCTGAATTCACCGTTAATCTTCATTTTCTCTCTTTTTCATGGTGGATCTCAGTAACTCTTCTCAGCTCCTCAGCTCACAGGCTAGCTTGAATAGCTTGTGTTTAATGCCATCACCACATGAAGTCTCCATAAATCATCCTAGTGGACTAGATAGCTATAAAATATGCTGCAGGCTGTATTACATTCCCTATTCTGAAAATTTAGGGGCAAATGCTTGAAGAATGTTGTGATTAAGTTGGGTATTTTGATTACCAGTAAGCTGGAGCACACAGGTACTATGATTTAGAGTGCTTTTAGGAATGGTGAGACTAAAGTGGGTATTTCTAAGTGAAAAGAGATGTATTATAACATCAGCTGGCTCTTCATTTGCCAGGAGAAAAAATGCAGCTCCTGGAAGCATCATTCTTTACAGGTTTACTGGTACTTGGCGTAATACTTGGAACTAGCAGGTATCTAGAAAGGGATGTTAACACTGAGTTTCCTTAATTGCAACACTATTAAACATAAGGAATGGTGTTCTTTTTCACAAGTACTTAGGGTACAGCCTTTGCAGAATTTCCTGTGCCTACTTCGTCATTGGAAGAGCACTGATAAGCCCTTGATTGCTGCTGCTGAAGGAGTAGTCAGTGCATGGGGTGCAGTGGTGATGGCCCATGAGCTGCCTTTCCCTAAAGGAAGCTGATCAGCAGCTCTGACTTTCCAGTGACCAGCACTTGCACCATCATGTCCTGCCTCCCCCTTCCAGGAAGAGAAGGAACTGAAGCCTGAACTCTTCTTGATTCATCATGAGCAAAAGTCAGTTCTGCTTGCTGTCCTGGTAAGTCTTCAAAAGGCTCTACTTAGACAAGCCTTAAAATAGAAGGGAAACAGGCCTGACGTATTTTTAGCTGTATAACTAGACAGTGTTGTATTCAGAAGAGAGAGGTTATTTTTACTGGATCCACAGATTGATTTCCATGGGAATTCTGTACCTAGGAGGTGAAATCCTTGTTTTAGCAGAGCTATGGAATAAAGGCTGTTTATGTCACATTTGCTGCTGGTGTTTTGTATCTTTTCAGATACGTTTGCAAGCACCTGCAGACAGGTGAATTTCAATTAAAGCTAGCTTAGCAGCAGACTCTAAAAACAATAGATGCGGTCACTTGTTGCAGATCTGCAGCAGAAGCTGTACTAGGCAAAATCCAATGTTTCCATGTAGACATAAATGTAAACATGACTGTGTTGAATTTGTATCAGAAAACTGACATGGGCTCACAGGAATTAATAGGAGGGATAAGAAATTTTCTTCTTCAGCTGTTCCAGGCTATTGGATCTGACCACATCTGAGAAACAATTTTCTCGCATTAAGCAGCAGATACTCTGAAACCATTTGAAGGAGTACATATTTAACCAACTTTTCAATAAGAGCTCAGCTGCACCTACATGCTGACCACAGCTTCCTGCAGGGTTTGGAGGACAAACTAGAGCTGTGGGGGCAAGGTTCCATGCAGCCCCAGGGCCAGGCTCCCTGCAGCAGCCACAGGGCAGACAGGGCAGGATCTCAGCTAGAAGCTGCAGCCTAGAGTCAGCAACTGAGGTCAGGATGAGGTCTGAACATGGGGATCTCGGTCAGCCTCCATACAGGGCACTGCCAGATGAGCTCCTGCAAGGGCAGGCCATTCAGGTCCCTTGCAATATAAATCTGACTCGCAGACTTGAATTAAGATGTTTTGGTTTGTTGGTTAAAGCTGGTAGGTTAAAAGTCATATTATAGAGAAAACTACAGGAATGACTCTTAAGAACTAAAGAACTGCATTTTTTCAAAGTATTTTTATACCTCACATATATATTCACAAGTACTATTTTAATATTTTTTTAATGTATTCTTCACTCTTTTAGAACCACTGAATGGTGATTTGTGTCCTCACAGAGGAAACTGCTCCTTTCCTGACACTTTCTGTCCTTTGGGTTGGCCTTCAGATGTGAAAACAAAACATTTGGGATGAATAACAGGCAACAGCTGTGGTTCACAGAGCCCTGACCGATCAGATACTGTTGGTCTTCATTTTCTTCTAAAAAATACCATCTGGTGTAGGTTGTCTACAAAAAAGATGGAGACTCCCTCTTTTCAAGGAGTCTCATGGAAAAGACAAGGGGTAATGGGTACAAATTACATCTAGGGAGATTCTGACCGGACACAAGAAGAAAATTTTTCACACTGAGAACTATCAGCCATTGGAATAATCTCCCCAGGGAGACTGGTGGGTTCCTCAGTGCTGGACATTTTTAAGGTTCAGCTGGACAGGGTACTAGGACATCCAGGATAGACTGTTTTTGCAAAGAAGGGTTGGACCAGATGATTCTTGAGTCCCCTTCCAACCTTGTATTCTATGATCTTTGTATAACTTCATAATAAAACTGAAATGCCTGCCAACTTCAGAAACAGGACTACAAAATTGCCAAGTGATTCTTAATAAGAGTAAGGACATTTTTGGTACAGCTGCCACCACTGTAAAGGCTAAGGTCCCCCTTGGCTGCCTTGAGCCTGACTCTGCATAGGTGATGATGGAGTATGCAAAGCACATTGAAATAAGCTTGTGACTGGAATGCTAAAACATCCTGGGGGACCTGCTCTTTCCTCCCTCAGCACTCTTGCCAGTGACATTGGCCTACTGGTAAGAGTCATCACTTTTTTTCTTAAGTCCTCTAATTACCAGTTTTGAATTCCAGGGTAGTCCTCAGTCCCCAAAACTAAATTATCCCTCACTGACTTATAGTGGAAAATTGAAATCCTGTGTGATTTTGTGCATTTGATGCAAATATCTCTTTGATTGCCCTAGTTTTGTGATTCTCAAGGTGTGGAATAAGTAATATTCAAGATGAAAACTGAAGAGAAAAATATGGCAAGTAGGAAGCCTGGGTCATTTCTTACAGGCTCAAAACTTTATGTGAAGTGATAACTTAAGTTGTCATGAATGGATGTTCAAGAAAGTGTTGCTCAGGACAGAAAACCTTGAAATTTGGAGTACCAGAATGAGTTAATTCAATTTGTCTTAATAAAGGTCTTAGTGAAGGAAGTAGTTTTTAATATTACATCATGATAAGGCTTTTGCATATCACTATGGAGCCAGAAGGGATTTTAAGAGATCATTTATCCTGTCCTCAACACAGGACCAGCTGCAGCTATGTAATTCGGTTCACTGGCAGATTGGGAACTGAGGTTACATGGATGCTATTGCAGTGAGCGGTGCCAGTGCTCACATCACAGAGCTGGCACAGCAGTTTTGGGAACGGCTGCACCTGCACCAGCCCACACTCTCCCAGAGCATTCCTGGCACAGTTTTGGAGTCTCAGCATGCCAGGGACTGACCACAGCAGACACACCACAGGTAGAATATTAATGTTTTAAAGTTCTATTGATAGGCCAATGACAATGCTGCTATTTTAGAAAAATGAAAAAGACCACCAAGTCCTTTCTTATTCTGTCATGATGATTAACACAATTTAAATTGATAAAATAACTCATGGGCTTATGAACAGAAATAAATCATAGAATCATAGAATAGTTTGGATTGGAAGGGACCTTTAACGGTCTAGTCCAACCCCCGTGCCATGAGCAGGGGCATCTTCAATTAGACCAGGTTGCTAAAAGCTCCATCAAACCAGACTTTGAATGTTTCCAGGGATGGGGCATCAACCACCTCTCTGGGCAACCTGTTCCAATGTTCCACCACCTGCAGTGTAAAGAATTTCTTCCTTATATCTAGTCTGAATCTACCTTCTTTTAGTTTAAAACCATTACGCCTTGTTCTATCACTACAGGCTGTACTAAAAAGTCTGTTCCCAAATGTCTTTTCATGGTTAAAAACCACCCTTCTTTTAATTGTCAAAATAAAACAACTTCAGAAGTTCACAACCATTTTTTCTCAGTAGCTAATAGAATTAAAATACCTTCTACATTTTTTCTTGTTAATTATTTTGTGGCTTACAAGTCAATTAAATTTAAACAATGTAAAATTTGTTTAAGCCAAACTGATTTATAGCATATTTTGTGACCTCGCTTTATTGGGAAAGCTACTTTGCAAAGAAGGGCAATTTTGCTTTAAAAACACTAGAATTATCTAATAAAGCTCGGTATCAGAAAATTGTTATTGAATAAAACCCATTTCAAGTGCAGCCTATCTTTCCCTCTAGGAAAACACATCTCATGTATTAGTTCTGTGAGTTTACATAACATGAAGATACAGTAGTAAAACTTGTCCTTTGATAGCAAAACTATCATACCACCTGTCCAGTACCTAATTTATAGAGATAGAAATTTTTAAAAGCAAGTGTAGAGCTGTATTGCACAGTCTTCAGCAATGCCAAGAACTGCCAGTCACACAGCACTTTTAATAATCAGATTTGCAGCATTGATTTGGCAGATTAACGTTTGTCACTTAAAAATATACTGGTCATAAATTGTGTGAGGTTGACCTTATTTTGGTAATATTCCCATCAGTGTAAGTGTTATGCTTTAGACTACAAGGATTAGACAGAAATAATGCAAGACAAAATGTAGGCAAAAAGAAATAAAATGTGTAATTTGATTTTCTGCCTGGTTTCTGTTGTTGACTACTCTTGATTTACTTGAAAAGAAACCCATCAGCTGTGCTCCCGAAAATTGATTTCTAAAGCAGGTAAGCTAAATTGTTTATCAACAGGTTATCTGTCACCATTTTGTTCCAAACTGTTATTACTACCTGTAGTTGATCAAAAATTTTTATCAGAACAGATTTGATGGAAACTGTGCTATAAAAGTATTTCATTAGAAAACAAATAGGAGAGAAAGATCTTGAACTTAAAGGGAATGTAAGAGGCTTTAGATATCTACTAATCAGCATGTTCCTTAATATTATGTGTTATAACTTTATGAAAATGTAATAAAGCCATGTAAAAATACAGATTATTTTTCAGATATTTTCATTAAAGTAATTAAAATTTGCAAGTTTTTTGAAACCCCACACCATGGGAAGTACTGAAAATACTTTTGATGTTTCATGAAAACAAACTTCAAAATGTCAAAACTGTTCACAAGCCGTCAGTTCAGAGTTATGACCAGCTCAGATACGTACACAGAAACAGTGCAGGATATTATTTAATAATTTTACCAGTCAGCCAGTGAAGACTGGAAGATGAAGCATGAAGTAACCTATGTTTCTGCTCTTCATAGGCAAACGAGCCAGGAGAAATGAAACAGTTTCTGAGCTCCCTGCAAGCTGCTTTTCTTCTGTCAGGACTACCACTGATAAATATTAGACATTTCTTCTTTCTTTGTCTGCACATTTTTTTGAGGGGTTTGAGGCTTTCTTTTGCAATTACAGTCCCATTTGTTTATAGTGAGGTGGTTGGGAAGTTTTTCTGTCTGTATCCTCTGTTTACTATGAAGATGGCGAGGCGCTGACACAGGTTGCCCAGGGAAGCTGTGACTGTCCCATCCCTGGCAGTGTTCAAGGCCAGGCTGGACAGGGGTTGGAGCAACCTGGTCTAGCAGAAGGTGCCCTTGCCCACAGCAGTGGGTTGGAACTGGATGAGCTCATCTTTCAGGTAGCTTCTAACCCAAACCATTCTGTGATTCCATGATTTTGTAAGAACATCTCTCTTTAGACATCTCTGAACTCAAATGAATCATCTGTTCTCTACTTCCATTTTCTCCCTTTAATAGTCTAGCTATATGCTTAAAGATAAGCAGATAGTTATATGCTTTTCCAAACTGAGGTACCAATTAAAAACAGTCAAAAATACATGCCTTAAGAATATTTACGGTCTTGCTGTATCCGTGGAAACATGATGGCTGGAGACAGTTCCAGCAAAAAGCTCTTTCTCCAGACATATTAACACATGTTTGCTAGAAACATACCTTCCTTGGTCTTATTTGCCAAATTGTCTCAACACTCCACCTTTTAGGGCAGAGATTCTCAGCAAGTGTGCGAGCGCCTGCTTTTCTTGTTTATGGGAATTCCCATTTTTAGACCATCTCCAGGCTACTCAAATGAATTTCACCATTCTTTGAAATAATTTATGGAATTATTAAATGCATTCTATGTATTTCTATACAATTCATGATTGTGTATAATTTTTATCATGACATTTGTATAAATGTCAGCCTTACCAGTCACCATCTTAACACTTTCTCTCTTTTCAACAGAGCAGGAAAGAGAAGATTCATAATTATTAGTTTTTAAAAGTCAGATGAAAAATATAAATGAGGAAAACACACTAGCATGTAAGGGAACACTGAAATTCATCTGTGCTCAGTCATATACTCACTGTTCATTTACTCACTAAGCTATTAATAGACAGAGGTTCTATTTTTGTTAAATAGGCTCAAGTCATATTCTTTTCATTACAATGCTCAGGAGCACTATAGAACATTCAGACACAGGATTAGAATAATAGAAAAACAACACAGAAGGGCATTGTAGTGAGTCTTTTATTTGTCATAATCTGCTACTCAAAAAGCAGAAACGGGAAGGAATGCTTTCCAGAGAACTGCCTTGTGCCCTAAGATACTCTCACACCTAAATATCCATCTCATACCTTTCCCACTCATGAAACACCTTGTTAACAAGAACTACAAACACAGAGTTGACAGTCATTAAGACAACATTTTCATTTCATATCTCCAAAAGTAGTTCTATTTCTTGCCCTCAATATGCTTATTAGAACACTTCTGACCACTCATCCATACACCCTTCTTGTGATCAGAAGCTGTTTGATAATTTCCATTCAAAATATAGCTAATTAAATACTATTAAATCTTGAGGCTACTTTGTTCTTTAACTCAAAGAAATTTTCTTCACCTCTGGTGGCTCTTTCCTTTGCATATTTACAAGTGCAATCCTGTCTCTTTTCATCTTTTGTTTGGCGAAGTATCTAATTTTACGGTTAGATTGCTTGAACAAGAACTCATGACTTTATAGATCTCATTAGCCACCTCATGGAAGCTGTCATAGAATTTCTTCATAACAAGTTCCAGACAGCTTGTCTTTCAGTGGGAACTAAGAAAAATTATCTTGAATTTACTATGAGAGAAGTGCAAACAAGCAAACACTTAGTAGAGACTACTTTACGATAACTAGGAAACCTGTATCCTTCTCAAATTTGCAGTAACTCATTCACATATCCCTATCTTAGGACTCCTTTTTCATTTCAGCACCAATCAGTTTTGATTTTTCAGGGAGATTTTCAAATTATAAATGACATTTTACCATTTGAGTAATGGTTTTGTCCATTTCTAGCACCATTGGAAATACTTTAAATGTTTTTTTTCCACAGTCATATCCTTAAGTGGCTCACAGGCATTCTGTGGCTCACTTACACTCACAAACTTGCCCTGCTTTCTCATTTGCACCTGTTGCATTCCCAGTTTATGGCAGCCATTCTTCTTCTTAGTCCCTGGGTGCGTGACCTTGCACTTGGTACTGCACATTATCCTCCTGTTTCTACTACACCAGTCCTCAAGGTCATCCAGCTCTTCTTGTATGATATTCTGATGCTCCTGTGTATTGATTACTGCTCCCAGCTTTGTGTCATCAGCAGTTTTCATCAGCACACAGCTACTTTTTGTGCCAAGGTCACCAATAAAAACATTACATGTAATTGGCCTCAAGACCTCTCCTTGAGGAATTACACTAGCTATCTCCTTCCAGAAACATTGTTCTGCTTTTTGCAGTCTCCCTGTTGCCCAGGGCTTTTTTCCTGCTTTACAGCTCTTGTGTTGTGTATTTGGGGGCAGGTGAGTTTATCCTTTAAGATTTTACTCCCTTTCTTTTGCCCATAATGCTCATTATGTCAACAAAGCTGGAGATCAGCTTGATCTGGTATGATCTGTCATACATTATCCCACATTGCCTTTTTTTCCTATTTTCCATCTGTCTCTCTGTCTTTGTCTTTTCCTTCAGATGTTGTAAAACTTTACAGACTATTTGTCGTGGTTTAAGACCTGCCACGCAGCCCACTCACTGCCCCCCCTTCCTCCCTTGGCTCCCAGAGGGATGGGGAAGAGAATCGAAAGAATACAACTCCCACAGGTTGAGATAAGAACAGTCT
>WYDI02010853.1:0-23936 GCA_009867235.2 Psittacus erithacus | reverse complement strand
TCCCAGACCAAAAGTCAAAACCACAGCACTGCACCAGCTACTAAGAAGGAGAAAAATGACTGCTACTGCTGAATCCAGGACACTATTCTAATCAGATTGTCTGGTAGATAGAAGAAAAGGCATATATGACTATGAACTATCTTATAAATAATTAGCAAATGTTGGCGCGGGAGTCACGAACAACTCTAAGCCGATCAATGTGATCCAGCGAATGCCATTTATTTGTGTTACACATCCCTTGTATAGTCTCCTAAATGCTTAGCAGTAACTTTCCACAGTTACACTCCCTTATCATCCCAGTTTAGCAAAGCATTTGAGGATTGCGGCACATCCTGCTTTATTTTACAAACAGCCCACATTGTCTTGCTAACCGACCTTTCCCATTCATTATGTTTTTCACAGTTCCCAAGGCTCAGGCCAATTAGGCCATTAGCACCTGGTGTTTTCCTTGATGTTCCCAAGGACTCGGGCCTTGGTGTTTTCTCTGATGTTCCTGGGGCTCAGGCCGAACCAGGGTGATAAAGCCCGGCTCCATTCGTCAACCCTCTCCATGCTGTTTCCCACAAGCAAATACAAATTCAGATTATTTCTACCAACATAGTAGTAAAGCCAAGTTAGAATCACACCCCTGTTGTTATTAAAACAAAGCCCTAAGGTTAGGGCTTAAGTCCCTTACACCTCCATAAGTACCCTAGCTATCCATCTAGTGGTTAAAAGGACATTAGGACTTGCTTTTCTGCTCATCTCTTGGAATAAATAATTTTACTTTAAATGCTGAAAATAAGTAAGCTCAGTTCCTTGTTCTGTAAGAGGTGCCCACCGCTGGCTCAGAGAAGTTAACTGCCTGTCATAGGCAGGATGCAACTCTTCTACTCTCCTTTATATTTCTGCTTTAGTAAGACCATTTTTTAGGCTTAAAGCTTTCGTCTTGCACTATAGGAGAAAGAATGGGTGCCTTACCCAGGACTGTGAATTGCACTGGGTGCCAAAGAACCTGAAATTACTTTTAGGGCCTGTAGTGATAGGACAAGGGGCAACAGGTTAAAACTTAAACAGGGGAAATTTAGATTAGATATAAGGAAGAAGTTCTTTACCGTAAGGGAGGTGAAGCACTGGAATGGGATGCCCCAGGAAGCTGTGAATGCTCCATCTCTGGCAGTGCTCAAGGCCAGGTTGGACAGAGCCTTGGGTGGCATGGTTTAGTGTGAGGTGTCCCTTCCCATGGCAGGGGAGTTGGAACTTGATGATCTTAAGGTCCTTTCCAACCCTAACTATTCTATGATTCTATGATTCTATGATATTACTTCCACTTGAGAACCCTTCCTAATGTGATTTAGAAACTAGATTCTTTAAAAGAGCATAGAAAATGATCAACTGAAAGGGTTTATTTTGTCATCATCTACTTTTTCCTGCTTGTAAGCAAGGCAAAATGGATAGCAAAATATCTTCTCACTAGGTTGCAAACCTTCCAGGGCAAATGTCAAACCCAGTGTTTGGCATCATCTCAGTTCCAGTATTCTTTAACAACCTGATTTTCTTTCACTTTTGCACAGAATATCAAGAAGCTCAACCCAACTTTATAGCATTTTACCCTACATATATTTTTAAGGGACTTCAAAGGTACCCACTATGGTAAATTAGGCTTCAGCTTCACAGATTCTCTGCTTTCCCGTTCTCAGGTCATGTACTCAGAGACAGGCTAATTCCTCCTCTCCAAATTAGCTATAAAGAAGCATATGATACTAAGATAGCCTTACTTTATGCATGATGGGTCAGCTTCTACCACTTTCTTGGTTATTTTGGTTGTTTGCCCCTTCATAAAAGCTCTCACACATTGATCAGATACAGCTTTATGATCTTTTTGCATGTTCTCAAAAAGAAAATAATTTTAGAACTTCTAACCTTCTCACTTCTCGATAGAGCAAAAAATAAAACTCATTAATCATGTCCTGCAGAATGTCACTATTATAGATGCTGTGGAGAGTTGCCACACTGGCAGTAAAATATTCATATTTTCAGAAAACCAATTACAGGGTACAGTAAATCACTTAAACGTGTTATTGGTGATATTCAGAAAGCAGTGAGAATTTCTTCCTGTACACATAATTACCTGAGGCAACCACTTCTTTTCATGGCCAGTGAGGGGAAAATGATAGTTGATTGTGAAAAGAGAAGCTCAGGTTTGAGAAACACTTTCCAGCGTAAAAAAGTCACCATTTTCCACCCTTGACTTCAACAGGGCCTGAATGCAGTCTTCACCTCAGCGGTTAGCAGAAAACAAGTTGGAAAGACCTCTTTTAAATCTTTGCCAATATACTATTGAAAGTACAACTTGATACCCAGAGCAGTCCTGTGGTACCCCCCATCCATTTGGTCTTGGCTTCCTATGAAACCAAGACCAACGAGATTTTTCCTAGCATTGTAAAAGGATGCAGTTATTTTCCTTTGTGATAGTGGTCCTCATTCTTACCAGTATTCCTCAACATCCACATGAATGCAAGTTTATGAGAAATAAATACGGTGTCACCACAGTTTCTTATGGTCTCAAGTTTTGATGTTCTAAATCCCTCTCACGGTTTTTCCCACCACAATACTACCAGGTCACTGGCATGTGGCTTGGGGGACACTGGTTGTCATCTATTTTATATGACCACTTTATATGTATGTGAGAAAACTCATGGTTATTATCACCTTAGCCCCTCCCTTAGGTCCTCAGCCCTCATGCGTCTACATACCTTATGTCTTTTGCATCCTACAAACCTGGACTGCTGGTTCTCTACATTTGGAGAATAGCCTTTTCCCATGTTTTCTTTTTTTTGTATTTTATCGCCAGGAACCCCAGGTGCTACCATGACAGAATGAAATAGCAGTGGAAAAAAGCCCCACAGGTGTGCGTTTTCAAACTGCTGCGATCAACTGAACAATGCCGGGTATGTGGCAGTGTAATTGTTGAACAAAGACTGCACACATTTTCTTTGCCTGGATTCTGCTAATAGTTACTATGGAAATGTAAATTAAATAATTGGCGATGTGTTGGACTATAAATACACCTGTAGATTTTGTCTGCAGCGCCCAGCTTTTAAAGAGAAGGAGTTTTGCATTAGATGCAAATACAAGAAATGCTTGCTTGAAACACAATGCAAGAGAACTTCTGTCATCTTTATTAAGCTGCTTTCTAGACCTGAGTGAGAAGATACATTAATTTTGGCAGAAAAGACAAAATCTCTCTTTCCTTCCTTTCCCTCTCCTTGGTTTATTACTTTCCTTCTTTTTGTCTTTCTTCTTTTCTATTTTTATTGCCTTTTTTGTTTCTGTCTGTTGGATGGTTTTCTTTGTTCTCTTTGACATCTCTTCCTCAAATATCATTCCTCCACTCGTCATAGAAACTTTGTGGAGTTAAACTTCAAAGTTGATAAGATGGGGAATTATTTTTAAACACACTTACCTGAATTTAATTGCTTTTCCTTGGCAGCTCCCTTAAATCTTCTTCCTGTGCTAGACCTCCTTCCTTTGCCATTAGTGGCTTGATCTTCATAACCTTCTTCTCTTGCCCTTCCAGTTCTCCCAGAAAAAAAATGGATGTTTCAAAGTGATCTTTGACTACAGATTGATTACCCTGTGCTTTCCAGAAAAAGATGTCACCCAAGAGCCAGCAGACAGTAACCTTTGGTTGCAACCAGGGTGAGACTCTTGTGTTTACACTGACATAAACTGTAAACAATTCCAGCATGCATAATTATACACACACACACAAGTGAATTCACAGAAACACACAAACGCAGGCACCCTTTACAAGTATTATGTTATTGGCTTCAGTGAGAGCAACATTTCATCTGTGTGAAGGTAAACTGATGACAGACAAGAAATAAATTGTACTTTCTTGCCCTTTGACTACCTTGCCAATGCCAATACATCTCCCTTGGGAATGCTTGTGACACCGCAAGCCATTGGGTCCTCTGAAATATGGCTTAAAGTATTTTAAATCAGCCTCCAAGACAAATATTTCCTCTCTCCACAATATGGCAGAATTTCAAAATCCAAATAACATTGTATTTCTTGCCTAACAGGTATAATAACTTATTTCTGTCGTACCTCACACCCTATCATGAATGTTATTGCACTTGCTAGTAGGCAACTTTGTTTAAATCTTTGTCTTTAAAGCAGACAGCATAATGCATGAGACTGTATACTATGAAGACATCAGCAGCTAATTCATAGTTAAATGGTTTGAGATTTGCAGGATTAAAGTGTCACTATTTCACACTTTAAGGAGGGCATTTCATGTCCAAATTTAATGAATTAATTCTTCAGAGGACAACCGAATTACCATACTATTTTTGAATTTGATACTTAGTGACTGCTGCAGCAGAAACAATTAAAGTGAGCCTGCTGGAGCAATTAAATATCAAGAAATGAACAGCTGTAATCCCTAAAACTTTCAAACATCAAATATGCATTTATTGTTACAACATCTCCCAGATTATTTATCAATATTTAAACATAAGCTATTTCCAATTCTTTTCATAAAATGCCTTTTTACTAAAATGCAGTTGGAATCTCTCATCATGATAAACAAACATCCTTAAACCTTCTTAATTTTAAGGTATTACAGATTTTCACTGGGGTTTTAAAGTGATAGTAGTTGAATAAGTAGACTTTTTTAGGTTTTCACCTAACCTGAATCAGATCTATCAGAACCTGGATGTGCCGATTCTAGTTGTACCTTCATGATGAAAGGTACAAACCCCTATGGAATCAAGAGCTATGCAGCTACATTTGGGTATGTTTGCGTATAGCCCTTCACCGGACAGGAAGACGCAGGAGCAGTATTCAGCCATTATTTTAAGTGTGATCCATAATGCCATTGATATTGAATGGTGAACATGGTTAAGAAGTACCTTGAATTAAAAAGTTAACAGTTAAGTAGACAGTCTGATGCTAATGAGTTACAGATGCTAATATATGATGTCCCAAGAGTCTGCATGTGTTTCAGGAACCAGTTCAAATCAATATTCAAATAATTAAACATTTTTAGTGACAAGAGCATAGTCCTTGACAGACCGAACAAGTTTACCTTCTCATGATGTTAGCTTTTTGAAGTTTACCTGTTATGATGTGAGTTTTTGAAAGTCCAAATGCAACAGTCGCAACGAGGGACTCTGTCATTTCTCTGACAGTCTGTTAATTATGCCAAATCCATAGAATTTAAGTTAAAATTGTGATACTGGGACAAAATTCAAATTCCTGTTGTGGTATAGCTGGGTGTAAGGGCTGTGCCTGTGCACAACTCAGGGCTCTGGGTGGCCCAGGAATGCAGCAGCTAGTCCCTGCACAGAGAAGACAAATGGTTCAATGGCCTTATTTGATACAAATTCTGACTTGAAAGGAAGTGATTGAACTCTACAACAAAACGTTTGACTAATCCTTACAGGAACTCTCCAGGTGGGAATTTTGGACAGCCACTTCCCCAGGCAGCTCCTGCTGTGCTTACTCCAATTACTAGTCACTATTTTTGTGCTTCAGATGTGCTGATTGACTCCCTGGGTGGAGAAACTGGCAGTCCCAGGGACTCCTCCAGGCAGTTTCTCCTGCAGAATTGACCAAACTTTCTATAGATTATTTTAAATAGTCAGTAGCAACTGCTCCTGAAGATGCAGAAATGGTCACGCAGGGCAGTTGTTTGTATTAAGATGGGACTTTTTTACATAGAATTCAAGATAATGAATAGCAATGGTTCATGCATGTGCTGGAATAATCACATAGGACCATGGCCCAGCTGAATTATAAGAATTCACTGAAAGGGCTCAAAGGCTCTTGTTTGATATAGATGAAGTTGTCACTACAATGGACATTTGTAACAAAGACTCCCATGACCTTCAGGACAGTGGCTGACCATCCCATTCAGGATATGTAATTACATGCATAAACATGTTGCTATGCAAAATATTTGAATAAATAAGGATTTTTAAAAAAGCTCTGTTCATGAGTTCCTGTGCAAAACAATAGGACACTCCTTTCCATAAACCCTGTCGATAGTGCATATGTTCAGAATGTTGTTTCCCATTAAAGCGTGAACTGCCTACAGTCTGAGCACTTGCAGTGCTTAAAACCACATTTGCTTACCGTTCACCTAGCATTTTCTGTTCTGTGTTTTCAGAAGAAGCCACACAGGGTCAGACCTCACCATATCTGCTTACAAATTCTGTAATAACTTTCCATGGCCAAGAATATACACACACAAATATCCATGGCCACAGAAGAATGAGCGGCGGTCTTCAAAGAAGTTTTAAATTCCAGTAACATTAGAGCTTTGCAGAGGCACTTAAAATGTCAGAAAGTGTTGTTTAAAATTAGCAAGAGAAAGCTCTTTAAGAAAGAAAAGTGTGTATGGGGCTGCAATGCCAGGAAGGCAAATGGCATGAAATCAAGGTTTCCTGCAAACATCAATAATGAAAAATGCTTCCTTTACTCTTCTCCATGACAAATATATCAGGATAGTAGGTTTAAAGTGTGGAACAGTGGCTTTGGAATGGGAATGGACAGAGGCTACAAGAGCTGCTCTCTTTAAACAGAGCAGAAATGAATTCTGAGCCAAAGTAAAAATAGCTCCCTACAAACTCATGTGAATGAGTCTGAATTCGAGATTTCGAAACTATCACTGTAGTAGCCAAAGAGGACAATTCATTTATCTGTTAATACTGGGGAAACAAAGGTAAAATTAATGAAGCTTTGCAAATATTTCAGTCACTAAATGCTGTTGATCTCTGTATGACAACAGTTTCTTTGTTGGTTTTACTGCAGCCTTTTTTTTTATTTGCATGATATATGACTTTGTTTTGCCATTTTATACACCCAGGTTTCACAAAATAGTACAAATGATTAATCACAGAAATGCCTACCACTTCTGTTTCCTTACTCAATTTAAAGACAAACAGGGATCTTCAAAGATACTTAAGTGAGGTATTGCCAAAATCAGAAAGAAAAATAATAAGAAAAAAATTATTATAAAATAAAAAGTAATTATTCCAGTGCATTCCTTCATCTTCTTTCATTAGCACTGATTCCTCTCCTTCAGCTGGTTCACTTAACTTGCTGTTATAACAACTCGTTTTATCAAATTTAATTTATCCACACATAATCATGTAAATTATAGGCAGTAAATCAGGTAACAAGTAATAATGACAGATAATGCAGTTACTTAATTTTATTCTTCATGCAACACAATGATATGGCTTTATCAGAGAAGGAAAGGAGAAACTACTTGAGTTGTCAGCGGCCTGTTTATACATGCAAGAAAGCAGAAGACTGAGGTTTTGGTCACAAATTTGTTTGTTCTTATGCAAACAACCTGAGTCTGGAAGAATTTACCTCAGAATCTTAAGTCAGAAGAATGAGCGTAGGATCGCATTTCTTTGTGTATGCACACACGTACACATGTACATAACCAGAACAAAGGCGAGAAAAAGGTCTGTGAGTGTTATGATGCTGTACTACCTCGGTGACTTCTGTAAAATATTTTTGACTAACAAAATGAAATGCCAAAAGGAATTTCATCCCGCTGTGTTAGAAGTCCCACTGATTGATCTTAAGAACTGGTCCTGAGGAGCCTGTTCTCCCAGTATCTTGACAGTCTTATTCTATAAATACATACCCCTCCACTTGTGAATACTCAGGCTTGTGATGTACCAATCCTGGACCGTTCCACGCACAGAAATTTGAGCACTTGAACGTCTGTTGAAAACAAAACCAAAAGGAAGACTGGCAGACCCAAAGCAAATGTTTCTTTTGAGACACAACTATGTAGCCAAAAGTTTTTTACAATGTTCATCATTTGCACATCTGTAATACCCGTATTTTGTACTGAACAGCAGAATTGTTCAGTATGATCAATTCATGCCTATCTTCTTCTGCTTTCCAACCACATGATGTATAATAGTTGCACGAGACATAGAAATATTACTTCTGAATAAATGTTTTTAGAAAACAAGCAGTGAAAAATAGGCAAAGAAAATTACTATGACAGTGCAAAGTAAAACCTGTAGAAGCATCCAGAAAACAATATTGATAATTACCCACTTTATGAAAACATTATGTTTAACTGAAACAGAAGTTGCTTAGTCTTACCATTATATTCAGTTCACATATGCACAATACATAGGAATATCTATCTGAAGAGTGAAAAAAGCCAGCTAGAAGTTTTCGGAACAAAATATCTTCAAATTTCTTTGCAGAAGCTGGTCAAATATATTTAAGCAGTTTCAGTAAAACTGAGCTCTTCTCCCTCATTTTTTTCCACAAGCATGTTCTTCTCTTTAAATGCAAACACAGTTTTGTCATCTCAGTTTTCAAGGTCATTTCCACCTGGCTTTCTTGACACTATCAAAATGCATTGCTGGTTTAATCCTGACTCATGTCCTACTAGCTTCTCCATCACAACTGCATCTTAATTTTTAACCCAGGGCCGGCCTTCCTTACTGCTCTTCATGCTTGAGAAGACCTCCCAATAACTGGCTCCAAATCTACTTCACTGCTGTCCTTCGATTACCATTTAAATCCTCCTATTCTCACACTTAGAAATGCCTGACATGAGTTATGCCTAACACCTTCAGTTGCTTCTATCTAAACATTTCCTTGTGTTCTTCTTTTGTCTGTAACATATCTTGCCTTTTGTTTTAACTTTGGATTGCAAAAACTTTAGGACATTTTTGTTCTGTGTCATCCCACCTCTTCAGACACTACCACTCTATCTATGATTGTGAGTTATAGAAGTTATAGAAGTAAAAATTATTGATACTGAGTCACATCAGTTGCTGCATGCACCACGTACTGAATCTGAAGCATATAATGGAAAGCTTTATTTTCATATTCTTTTTTCATGTCTCTCCCTCCTCTAATTTCTCTCCATAGCTTTTCTTTTTCACATTTTTGTCTACTTTCACTTAGGAAGTTCTCCTCTTCTTCTGTCTCTTGCACCATTATCACCTTGTGCTTGTTTCTTTATCTCAAACCAGTCTTAATTTACGTTTCTATTACATTTACGTGCCTTCTCCATTCTCTCCCTGCTATGCCTCTCTCTCCCTCCATATCCCTCTTATCTTCCTTTTCCAATTCCTTTGGAGAATTCAACGGCTACATCTGCATAAATGGAAATAAATTGAAGTTATTCTTGACCTTAATACAAACACAGACATTCATAAATAAATAAGCCATTTTTGCAATGCCTTTTTCACTAAGTGGTCTGTAGTATCTGTAATGGGATCCAGCTTCTGCACCAGTCTCACCTCATCAAAATGCAGACTCTCTCATCTTGCAGCTTTTGGTCTCCAAAGAGTCGAGTGTGGAAAAGCAGAAACAATTGCATGCAGGTAAGTATGGTATAAAACAGACTTCTGAGAGGGGAAAACAATTGCTTTAACTATTTCTTTTTGCAGGTGTGAAGTGAGTTACCATGGTATTACAAAAGGTGCAACACTGCATTTCTGTGAGTTAGTGTGTTAAATAGGTGTAGGATACTCCATGAAACCCTGTCCTTGCCCACCTATTTTCCTAGTTTTGTTTCAGTCTGAATTTATTTATTTCAGTACAGGAAAACTGGGTGGAGAGTTAAAAACATTTATTTTTCCCCTCTGGAAACAAATGTACTTTTTTGTTGTCAAATACTAAAACAAATATATTTTTTTCTACAGTATTTTTGACAATAAACTAGAAGACTCTGCTGTTTTGCCAAGACAGATTATAACATGGTCACAGGATGCTTCCTTTCTCCCAGTCGCTCAGAACTCAATAGCTACCTGACACCTTTATCTACTTAAAAACACCATTCCTATTGAGAAAGTCACTTCAAAAGTTCTGGGTTTTTTAATCTAATAAAACTATCAAATCAGATGGAGACTCAGACTGTACAATGGGTTTTCTGTTCAGGGCAGGGGGGTTCCCCAAGATTTTACCTGAAATAATTTGCAATTGCAGTTATGAGATCAGAAGGACTACTGTGGAGGGACACTGAGGGCTGAGACACAAGCATTGAAGCATGTGAAGTAGCTAAGAAAGTGCTAGTGGAGGAGTCTTTAATAGGAACAGCACAAGAAATCTCTAGAAAATTGGGCATTTTTAATGCTGCTGCCCATAGAATAGCTTTTTCTTTCTGTAGTACTATCTACTGTAGTCTGCAGGGGGCTTGAGGTCTAACAGACGACTGCTGGCAACTCACTGCAGTGCTTTAAAACATTTTCAACCTCAGCTGTTTGTTTCTTTGGCTTTGCTGAAGGCTATCACTCCCACAGCAAAGACATGAAAAAGCAGCCTGTTCCCACATCAGCCACTCCAATGCACAGGGCTTCTAACAGCCTAAAGTGCCTCCGAAAGGATGCTGAAGTGCTGGCTTGCAAGCTGCACCAGCTAAGGGAGGCTGGCAGCTTCCTGGCAGCCGGTGTGGCTGCTGTGCCAGCCTCCAGCAGAAGGTTATTCTGCTCCACAAGACCACCCTGTCCTGAACCTCTGTGACTCCTTGATCATCAAACATGATTCAGAGCCTGCAGATCACATCCACCCCAGCAGAAATTGCTTTGGGGTCAGGGTGTTTGTTATATTGGTTGCTGTGTTTGTCATATTGGTTGCTGTGTTTGTCACAGTGTACTTCCACAGAAAACAGAACAAGATAAGGCAAATGACATAAAATGTACTGGACAGGATTTACAGTTCATGCTGCTGTGTAGGTGAAGAGTGTGATTACAGAGTGCTGTGAGAACATAAAACCAGTGCAAGGTCATCATAATGATGACACTGCTGTAATTACTCTGCTTTACATCGATTCAGAAAGTGGTTGAATTGGACCCTCATTCTCCACTGTGAACTGCAAATCCATTAGACTTTGTGTTACAGCTGTTAACATAGCTGAAACACTCTCTCCATGGAGAGACATGGCGTGCCCAAGAGCATTCAGTGTCACCTATGGCCTCTGGAGGACATCTCTGCTTCCTTTGGCCCATGTGGTGCCATCTCTCAATGTTGCCTGCTCAGCCTCCTCCACTCCTTTCTGGCTACAGCGAAGTACATAGAGGGGAGCTGGGCACTTGCTGCGATGTTCCCGGGCCCTGCTTTATAGATTTGCCACTCTCTTGAGTAAGCAATGCTGTATCATTATGTAGCTAACCTTAGAAACACCTGTCTCCAAGCAGGTTACGGCAACTGCAACTCAACGCAATTTCCAAGGCAAATTATCTGAAGAAAGGAAATCTACTGCATTACTTGATCTGAACAGCACAAACGTAAAAGCTCTTGAATGCTAAGAAGGCTTTCACAACATTTTAAAGAATTGCTAATCTGAAATGCAAGTTTGGAGAACTTTTTCTTTACAAAATAAAAGCTATCGCCAGCATACTGACAGCTTAAATGAGCTTCCTCTCATGGCAGCTTATTGCTAGTGGCTCTAATGGTTGCTGATGTACCAGTCAATATGCGCAACATGTTTCTCTTCCAAAGTGGCAGCCGCATAAAAGTTTGGCTCATGTATGAACTTTTACGGTAAATGGGAAAAAGAAATCCCAAACTACTATATACCCATACCTCACTTTGGAAAAGCCAATTTAACAAAAAACTCTAAGCAAAATCCAGTACTGGACATTTGGTTAATAACCAAAGTTAATTTAAAGAGTTATTTTCTTCCATATTATTTTAACTGAAATCACTATGAAGAAAATAACTTGTTAATAAAATAACACTTTCTGTCATCCAAAGGAGAAATAAAAACTGTCTCAATCTCTACTTCATCTACTGAAAACTTGAACATTTTTTCCCTTAATTCTCCAGGTTTTTTTGTAGTCCAGTGTTGAATATCTGCATCACAGCATACCTAAATCTTCATGCTTTTCTCAAGCCACGACAGGTCCTTCCTGTAGCTCTAGAAGTCCTGTATCTTGCCTTACTCTGAGTCCAAGGCTGCAGTACTCCTGCCGTGCTGACCCTGAGCTAAGGCTGCAGCCACATATGCCTATCACTCCTACTCTGGTCTGACAGTGAACATGGTAGCCCAGCTTGATGCTGCCAAGTTCAGGATTCTGACAAAAATCATATTCTGGTTCATAGCAAACACACACAACCATCAAACAAGGGTAAGGGGAACTGGAGCCATTACTTGTAGGTGCCCATCTTCTTTGATCATTAGAATAAGCAACACTTTAATATCTGTTATACTCTCTTGCACCACAGGATGCTAACTTATGCTTATTATTAGCTGATAAAGAAATGATGAAGAAAATAAGTATTTGGACAAAAACAGAACCTACTTTTCAGAACTGAAGATCTGCATCACATGCTTCACTGATGGAAAATGTGTTGTGCTATCCCTGCTTTTAGTTACCGTGTCAAAAAGCAGAAGCTTTGAAGATAATCTACCACTCATTAAGGACAAAAAAATATAATCACTCACCCCAGATGACTGGAAAATTTTGTTAAGCTGGCTTTAATCTCGAGGCAATTACTTTTCCTTTTTTGATTACTATATTCTGCCCTAGTTTATATCACCCCAGGCCTCTAGTCCATCTGGCCTAGAGGTAAATCCAGCACTGCTATCTGTCATGTGTGACAAGTTTTTAAAAGTTGCAGTATATATTACACATATATAACTCAAGATATATATATCAAGATACATATATATCAAGAGTGAGAAAGCAGACACGAGCATTCCTACTGGATTCTTACTGGAGAATCAAGAATAACTTTATTACTGACTCTTCCTGCCTTCCATAAGGGAAAAAGAGAAACAAATGAAAAACATTCATTCTCTTGTTCTGCAGAAACATATTCTTGAAGATACTAAATTCATTGTCAAACCAGCTTAGAATGGGAAATACAAATGGCACTTCCAATGTTTAATTAATTATTTTCTTCACTGAGCTTATCACCACAGGGCATGCCTGTTTTGTGCATTCCACAGTTACATTTTTTCTTGCATTTCTTCTTACTCGGACTCTTTCCCAGACATCAATGAGGAGTGACTTGAAATGCACAAATCTAAAATAAAGAAGAAGAAAAGCTGCCACTTCAGTTCCCAGGCTCCTCACCTGGTATCTTCTAGCCCCCTCTAAACTGGCCATCCCTGCCACTAGCAGCGAAAGTGACAAGCACAATGTTGCTGATGCTAGCACCTCTGTGTCAATTGCCGTAATATCCAGTGCCCCTGGACGAGAAAATTTCCTCAAGCTTCAAGCCATTAATGCCCCTGTTAAGCACCCTTTTCCAAAAGCCATTGACAGAATAAAAGGAGTACTCTTCCTATAGTCAATAAAGATAAAATACAGCACAGAGGTAATTAGGGTAATTGTAAGAACACAAAGCACTTTTAAAATATGATTTAACCCCTAGGGCACCTAGCATAAGTACAGTGTCTGTGAAGAGAAGCATGAACTGGGATTCATCTGAGTTTGTGTAATTTCAAAGCACTTGTCAAAAATATTGTATCGAAATGGGCACATTTCAGGTTCTGTTTATGTAAACTCTTTAACACATGCAGTCAAAGACTGTCTGAAAACCATGTAGAAATGGTTTTTCTAAGGAGATTTCCCAATTTGATGGTCTTTACTGAGATGGTCATAGCTTCTCCCCTATCTGGTGCTTCAACCTAATACCTTGCTTAGAATCTAAAACTATATTAAAAAAAAAAAAAAAGAAAAGGAAGAAAATCATGAAGAAACATGCCAAAATACTGCTGCTACTATCCATGCCTTCCTGTGATAATCTAATTCATTTTTATGTTCTAAATCACCACAAGCGGGATAGAACAGACATGCTGTTATCTTTAGAGTATCTTCTACTGGAAAAGCTTCAGGACAGAGTGGTGGAAAAATACAGAAATCCTTCACACTGCAGGTGAGACGTATGTGGAATTGGCATTGTCTACCCTGATTGAGATTTAACTATATCTGTGGTATGCTAAGGAACAACAACTTATGATGCCACAGTACACTGACAATGAGAAAAGTCTGATTTTGGAAAAACAGCAAAATTGCTTCCATGCTCCTCCAGCATTATAAGGTTCACAGCTGTGATAAATTGCTTTTCTATCTGAGCCTTTGCTTAAATCAATCAGTGGCCATTTCAGTTATTTTAAACATTGATATACATCAAAATGCAACTGCTTTTATCTACAGCCAATGCTACAGACACAGCGTTGATAAGCACAGAATACAATCTAGGTTGAATAACACTGATTCCTTCCTCCTATTCTCACTCTTCCCTGAAAAAAGACTCAAATGCAGGTTTCTGTACTAAAAATAGCAAATACAATAAGGTGCATTAAGGAAGACTTTGTCAGAATATTTTTATGATTTATTAAATAAGGGAAGCTTTGCTCTGGTATACTGAATAATAATAACAATAATGCATTTACAAACATAAGGATTTGTTATTGATGTAAGGTATATATTAGAAATGAATGGAAAATGTGATTATATAATGCAATGTGAAGTTACAAAAAAAACCCACATTACTTGAGGGATAAATATAAAATTAAATTGAGGAATACATTGCATGATGAAGTTTAAATTAAACTTCAACCCCTAACAAAGGAAATTAATATCCACCATGAATTGAACATCTTTAAATAAATTTAATCAGAAGATTTGTTCTGAACAATGAATAAAGATTTTTTTCAGGGTTGATCAAGTAAATTCAATATAATTCTCCCTCTTAGAGAAGAAAGAAAAAGAAATCCTAAAATTGATGCTACAACTTAAGCATGCAATTTCTACTTTACAAATAAAATTACTGGAAGTATCTTTTTTTCTCTGTAACCCCAAAACTAGTGATTTTTGTGAAGAAGCTTTCCTTTATATGCTTATATCCTGTAATCTTATCCAAGCTTTCATACATATTCCTTTGAAACTTTTAGAAAACACTGTTATTAGAGACAGGAAACAAAAGTCTTGATGGCCTATTCTTTATTGGCAGGTCTTTTCACCTCTGCTGTATCGAAGCCTATCACTGCATGGGATACCACTAGGAAGTGTGGAATGAACAAGGGACTTATTTCTTGCTGACACTCCATCCATATCCTATGCCCCAGTAGAAAAGCTGCCTCTGCAACCACCTGCAACACAAACCTTCTATATCACATCCCCTACTTGCTTTTGCATTGGTCAAAATGACGATTATGTGTGGCTAGTAGGATGTGGTTGAACTAAAGCTTTGTGGAAAAAGCTCTCACACTGAATGGGAGAAAGGAGACAAAACTCAGATATGAGTCTCAAATCTGTGGTTTGGGCCCATCACTAGTTAATTTAAACACTCAAAGTTTCCTTGGAAGTTGGGAGTGACGGATGTTCTGAATGCTCCATCCCTGGAGGTGTCCAAGGCCAGGTTAGACAGAGCCTTGGGTGACATGGTTTAGCGGGAGGTGTCCCTGCCCATGGCAGGGGGGCTGGAACTTGATGATCTTAAGGTCCTTTTCAATCTTAACTATTCTATGATTCATTATGATCAATAACAAATCAGGGTGAAAGTCTCCTAAATGGGAATAACTGCAGTACTGGAATCTATATGCAAAACCAATCAGTGATTGGAATATTAATGACAGGAATGAACTGCCCCAGTGCTAATTCAGGAAAACAATTTACTTGTCCAAAACATTACTGACTGAAATTCTCCTGTTTTAAAATTTAGTAAAATTTTCAAAATCAGTTATTACCCACCAACTACTTTGAAAGCCAGATGCCTTAGAGAAAAGGAAAAATCTATAAATCAGATATATCAGATATATATATCAGAAAAATCTGATAAATCAGGCAATGAATGCAGATATTGACGGATCGGATGGAAGCCATCATGATTAGCCTCATCTATCTTTCCTTGTTTATTACAGCCATTTTCTGTTTCAAGGAAATACTCCCATCTGCCTGCAGCATAGCTTAGAGGTAGAGTAAAAAATCTGGTTTTTTCTCACCATATGCAAGCAGACTAACTCAACAATCGTTACACAGAACAGACATGGAGAAGAGAAACTCAAAGTGTCACATCAGTAATGTCACATTCTCAGTTCTTGTAAATCCTTTTAAATTGGACTTTTGCACACATCAAAAATAGCCAGTTAGGGATTTTATGTCACCCTTTAAAACTGCATCCCAGTAGCTCCTACCTATTTCTGTCCCATCAGTAACTGGGTAGCTCAGTTGCTGCAGTGCCAGTCTATAACAAGCATTTACAATGACATTGTGTTATTTCACCTACATACTTCAGGCCAGCATGTTAACAAAGCTCATGGGACGGGAATAAAGTGGAAATCTCTCCCGAGATCACCATCAGGGAGGGTGTGCGGTAAATTGTGCTCATTTTTCATTCCAGTCCTGTAACCACTGTGGATCTCAGTGCGTCATGGGGGAGCAGCAAAAAGACCACAGATATCATTGCAAGGATGCAATCACCTTTGCAGCCCCAGGGCCTTCTAACTTTTTTGCAGTCCGCATTCCCCTCCTTTACAGCTCACATGAGAATGGCTTTAGCCTGTGCATCTACTGAGGCACTTTACCTCCCTTAAAGGTGTTGCTTTCCCTAGCCATCTCTATGAATCCAGTATGTCTGCAGTCCTTCAGCACTCCCATTTTCCAGCTCCTTCAGCACTATTAATCCTCTGAGAAAGCTACTATATCTGCTCTCTATTTGTATTGTGAGAGGTACACAAAGCCTTGGTCTTCTGCTTTAATATACAAAAGGTAAGAGTACAGACACTTTTCCCCTTCCAACATTCACACATAATTTAGATTTTCAATTCTGACAGTTAATACTCTTTGCCTCTTTATTTTTTCATCTTTCTCTAACCATATCTCTCTTAAATGGTTTTCAACAGTTTTTTTGCTCGATATAGTTGATCATACACAAAATTGCACTGGCTAAAGTGATGTCCATTTCTTCCTGCTCTAAATATTTCAGCTACAATTGAACTCAATTTGCCTAGAAGCTAAAATTCTTAGATTTAATTTTTCAGCTTGTATTTATTCAAACCTGTATGAGCTTTTGATCAATTTCCAGCTTACTGAATTTAAGAAAATAATGAAAAGGGATGGTAAAGGTTAGTTCACCTTCTTTGACCTAAAAAGCCTTAACTCAAACCCCATGTATTGATCCTGACTGGGAGACAGTTACCCATTTTAGAGCTTGTGATCCACATAGCAGTTAACCTCAACAGGCACAGGCCTGTCCGGTGCTGCACAAATCCTTCACTGCACAATGAGCTTGGCTCACTGCAACAAGGCCACCTACATGGTCTTGCCTTTACCTAACAGTGCAACAAACAGTTTTCTTGAGAACATCCCTTACAAATAGAGCTGTTCTCTTGTATGGAAATTATAGTTTGAAGAGCTCCTTTCCATGAACAGGATCTGTACACTGTGGGCAAATCTATCTGGGCTCTGGACAATTCTGCACAAACGTGGAGTGCCCAGCATCTGAAGATTTACTCACTATCTATCTCTTCTCATTCTGGTTTATTGAAGCAGTTATCTTATTAAGCCATTTGTTGTCAAGCTTGTCTCCTCAAGATGAAGAAAGGATTCTGCGCTGTCTCTCTCTGTCTTCGTTTCCCCCCTGCCACAGCTGGTACAGAACAACTTGTGACCCCAAGCCTCAAAAAATTCCTAGGATACTGATTCAGTGCCTTTCTTCCATAAAATATCTCTTACCAATTCAAACTTCAGCTTTGCTTTCCAGTTGTCATAGTCTAAACATTTTATCTACTCCATTGTTTTGCGTAATTCAATGGCCAGAAGTAATTAGTATTTTGATATGACAAAATTTTGTGGTATTAATCATATTTCGGAAGGAGCTTTTTTATAGTTTTTTATTTTAAGAAGACTGAAAACTCCCAATCTTTTCACAAATAATACATGAAGTGTTTCCTTGAATATGGAAGATGACTCATTTTTAAATTATTGTTTTCTTCTGTAACATGATTTGAGATATAATCAGCCACAAATGGATACTGACTGTCACACTCTAGTTTCTGCTGGATTGACTTCCACTGATCTGAATAACCCTGGGTCCTGCTGAAGCCACATGGGTCTTCAAATGTTTAAATCCTTGAAAAATCAGGCCAAATCTATGTGCAAAGTATTCTCTTTTCCTTCCTGTACTTCCTTGCTTCTTTAATTCATACAGGGTATAGCAACATCTTTAAACATACTCTAGGTTTTCTGGTGATTAGCTCCCTGATCACAATATTTCCTCAGGTCATACATCAACCACTGACTAGAAGTGGCAGTACAGGAGTGAGAGGTAATAGAAATATGTGGCAATGTATGGCATCCACAAAAAACAGTTTAACATGAGTGGTCCAAACGCATAGGAAGAATTGCTAAATAATTTAAAGAATTGTCAGGTATTAGGTACAGGACATCCTTTCACCAAAAATGTTTCACACTAAGAATGAATATTCCCTGACTGTTATAATGGCAAAGCTGGAAAGTTTTGGGACAACTCCATTGCTTCTGGGATTGTTTCATAATCTCACTTGGGAAATGGTAGGACAACTCGGGTTAATAGTCATTTTTATATCTTACTGGAACCTTGTTGTTCTAACTTCATATCTTGATACATGATATGGCTGTCAGTATAGCACATGGAAAAAACAGTCCTTGTCAAACATACCTTGTAGTCTTTTCACCAATTTTAGAGCTAAATACTACAATCTCTAAGGAGCCTGAAACACATGCTTCAACCTCTGTTTACTTTTTCGATGAACCAAACTTTCACATGTTATTTATTTGAAGACAGAGATATAATTGATGTCAGTATTTCTCAGATTGGGTGTAGCACCTGAAGTATCTCCTGCTGCAATGCTCATGCATATATAATATAACAGTAGTGTTCACCTGATAAATATGAACTCTGGACACCACTGTAATACACGATAAACCCTGTGGAAAGCCAAGGAAGCTCACTACTGCAGAATTTGCATCTGTGCCATCATATGGTATAAAAAAGGGAATTAAGAGAACTCTACACTGACAATATGAGTACAAAAGCTGTAAATATCAGCAGTCATTATTTAATAAAAAATACGGAGTTTTGTTTTGAGCCCACTGGAAGCTGAAGTTACGACAGCAGGAAGAGTAACTGTCAATGGAGCACCAATGTGTAATGAGAGAAGACATTTCAGAAAATAGAATATGGCTCCATTTCTGCTTGTCAGGATTTATTGAAGCTGAATAGCTCTGAATTCACTGCTCAAAATGGACAGTGCAGACTGATGACTAGTAGCAACCAGCCTGACTTCAAGCTACAAATCTGCCTCGGAAGGGAATGCATGCCCAAGCACTTCCAGAGCATGGTGTCTGGTTGCATAAGCCTGCTTCCTCATAGTGATTAATGTGATTGTCAAGCATTTACGAGTACTGGCACTTTGGCCCATTTACAGAGGCAAATGTTTATTATTGAAGCCTGATTTCTTCTATTTTTATAGCATGTGCTGAAAAAGGAGTTAGTGCTTTCTTTCTTTGGCTTGCAAAATTGATGTGTCCCTCGGAGTAAATTCATTACTTGGAAAATAGGAAAGCATGAAAAGAAATACATGGAGCATTTCTTAAATCTAGACAGCTATAGATTACTATATATGCCAGGAAAGTGCCATTTCAGTTAAATATAGTGTAAATACAATTTTGTTTTGCATTGTGTCTTTCAAGCAGAAATCAAGAAAATACATGTTCTTTTATCTCTATGATCCTTTGAAAGACCTGTCTCTAGTGAATCAGAGCTAGAGATTCCTGGAAGCCGAATGTCTACAAGCAAATGCACAAGATGTTTTCTTCTGGAAGGAAACCTCTGAGGCTAATTGGTCCAATGTGCTGAATGACATTTTATAGACACAACACAAGATGCATATCCTAAACAACGATACAAGATAGCTTCTGAAATCTCACACGCATACCTGAAAAACCTGTTGCCCTACCTAAAATTATTTACAGTCTGAGTCCTGCAACAAAACCTACTGACAGATAAAGAGCAAAACCCATGCAGATTTTGATCCTGACCAAGCTCTAATATTAACTTTTTGCCTTATCCCCGCCATGAGTGGGAAGGGAGGACGCCACTCTGCATTAGGTCAGAACCACACCTAGAGGCATGTGCAAATGCCATATTGGCTCTAACCCTGTTAGTCCAGTTCTTCCACTAAGCTTTAGAAAAGACACCGCAGAGCTACATGGTGGATTTGACTGCTAAATGTGGGTAAGTACCTCAGCTGATTAAAAGACGTATTGCAATCTCATTGAATCCCAGCATTGTAAAGGAAATGGTAGACTCATAAACTGCAAAGACTGGGTGGAGATTTGGGTAACCATATATTCTCTTTTATCTGTCATAAACAAACACAATCCAAGCAACCATTTTGTTTGGAGACAAATAATTGTGGTTACTTTGGATTTGGAATCATTTTAAAGTATAAACAAAAGGGACCAAGGAAGAGGGTTAGCAGTCAATAATAAACCACAAAGGACTGCAAGTTCAGAAAAGAACTCATTGGAAGTTGACATATATCTTCTAACAAGCCTATACCTGCCCAGGAAAATCTCCAGATCTCTTCATGAGCTAGTGCTAGAAATGGCCAGACACTTCAACATGAGGAGTGATGTGGTGAAGTGTGACACCCACACCCCTGAGGGATCTGGCATTCTGCAGTCAGAGCACAGCTCTGCCACAGCCCAGCCATGAAGCCTTGGCTCAGGCTCCTGAGGAAACTGCAAAGCTGTGAGAAACAGCACTGGGATGTTATGTAGAGCAGAGACAGGTAAGATAAGGAAGGTAAAATTGTAGACACAGAGATGCTGAGACAGGTCATTTGCAGCTCCAGAAGGAGAGTTCAAGAGGAATAACATGAACCTTGGAAAGTATAAAACCTTAAAGGGAAAACCAAGGATCTGGCAACTCACCACCACTGCGGACATGCTCTATGGAGCACTGGTCCAGCCCTTCCCAACACGGCTGATGACTGATTACCAGAGATGACTGTGGTGAGCTCACTAACAGTAAACTGAATAGCACAGTAACCTTTGCTATCTTGTATTTGTGTTAGCCTCTAAAAAACAATTCTACACTTATAAGTTGTGTATATCTTATTTTCAAAGTCTCTTTGCATATGGTAAATGGTGCCTGAACAAAATGACTTGGAAAATTACAACTGACACAAAGAAAATGAGCAATAAAGCAAAACTTCAGGTAAGGAATAGGCACAACTGAAAACAAAGAAAATAAAATATGACCCTGTATAAGAGATGGATGCGTGCCCACAGCCTATTTAGTAAAAGCTACCAAGAGAGCGATTGTTGTGCTTCCCTGCTGTGCAAGTTCTCTGCAATACATGATATTTATTTAAAAATAAGTATGTCGCATCAGGAGGTGGATTTCTGATGAGGACCAATAGTATCAAATAAAATCAGCGTTGTGCTTCACCTGTTCACATACATGAATTGTATTTCTGCACTACAGTTGCAGACTGACATCATTGTAGTTTATACTTTGCTAACTAGCTGACTCGAATGCTGGTGGTAGTCTAACCACAGCAGAGAAGAGGGTTTTTTTTTCCAGTGAAAGCAGACAAATTCTGCCTACTTCCATATGCTGAGCACCATGATACTGCAGCCAGGCTTTTGCAAATGTTTGAATAAAGCTTTCCTTGTTATATCTACACTGCAAATAAACTGTTTTGCTCAAAGAGGACAAAGGTCACCAAAAAGAGTCACTTAAAATAAACCACTGAATGCAGCTGAGAATACTGCTGATCCGCAGAAGAAGGAAAGGCTGAAGAAGAAGGCTGCCAGGAAAGGCTTGTAAGATAAACTGCTGGAGCAGAAAACGACCCCAAGGAGTGAATGTCACAGTGACAGAGAGAGAAACAGGCGCCACTTCCTGTCCTAAACCTGTGACAGAGGGAGGAGCCAGGCTCTTTCACGCTTTCAGAAACTTTTCTGAAAAGAGTCAGTACGAAGCCAGGATAAATCTTGGGTCGCAGCCCTAAGCAAAAGGCTTGTAGGATCATGGCATCAAGAAGATAATAGTAATGATCAGCAAATCTTAGTACTAAAAGAAACTGTGCAAGTAAGATGAAAAACGAATGTCAAAGAAAGGCTAGAATGACTGAACAATTGATGAAGCCAGATTAGTTGAAAATGGTCCAGACAGTATGATTTCCTTAAACAAACCAAAACCCAATCTATTCTATGTCAGGTGTATTTAATAACTGCCCCAATTTCCCTTCACAAATAAGCTAACTGGACTGATTCTGCACAATGATTAGCCACAGTTCTTTAACTTCCATCTTTGGACCTGGCTCTGACTTAGTGCTCTCCAAACACTTTCCAGCAAAAGCTGGGATCCAGTGCTCCTTCCTTGCTCTCTTTAGCTAGTCAGCCCTCCCTGACATTGCTTTGTTAAAGTCCCATGTTTTCATTTAGTCCTTTCTCACATCTTGTAGGTTACAACCTGCTGACCTCTTCAGCTAGTTGGATAGGATGATGAAATACTCTGGAAACAGTGAAAGTATTGCTTCAGTGATAATTTCTGCCTGGCACTTTCTACTAAGAAGGAAATGAATTCATAATAGCACTGTTTTCTCTGTAAAACAAACCCATTCTCCGATACAAGAGTTTAATTTTCTTTGGCAAGCAGGCAGGAAGAAATATACTCATTTAAATTCAGGTTCTCATGAAATAAGAAGTTTTTAAAATGAGCCATATTTTGTTTTTCTCTCTTCCACTGCTCTCTGTTATTCCTCACTCACCATTTCAATTCTTGTTAAGCTGTCACTTTGCATTTTTTCCCTATGGAATGACAGCAGGGCATGCTGCTTACACTGGCTAGACAGATGCCTACCCCAGAGAGCAAGCATATCAGCTTTTGGACTGCACAGCTTGTATCAACATGGTATGTGTTCTTGACATCAGATCTTTGGCATTAATGTATGTAGGTGACAAGCTCGTTAGCAAGTCAGATGGTGCAGAAGTTTTGCAATTCAAGAAACAGCCAAATTGCTAATTATTTTACCACCTCAAAACAAAAACTTTAATTCTGGTTCCTGTATTAAAATTTGTCTGATAATCAAAATTGAATCAAGTCCCTGCAGCAATATTTAAATGACTAAAATGTGACTACAAACCCAGAAGTACTGAAAAATACAGTTCAACCTGATTTGAACAATATTAAACCGGAGACAAATTACTGCTATTGAAGTGTCTAGAGCACCAGCATAAATACAACTTTTGCCGTGGGAGATATGTCTTCGTAAGGTTTTGTGGTTCCAAAGCAGCCTTGGATGAATGTTGTGCAGGGCTGACACTGAAGAGATGCAGTTAACCTTCCTATACCAGCATATAAGTCACCAAGAGTGAAGTTTCTTCCCTGCCAGCTTTCAAGCTGCAAGGGTAACTGCATTAACACCCTCCTAGCTTTTCTGCTCAAAAGTCCAGAAAATACTATTATGCCATCATGGGTCCTCATTCCCACCTTCACTCCTGCTAAATTCACCCAACACAATATCTTAACCAAGTCTTAACATTTCTCAAAAGAAAGGAAGAAGACAAAATCATCCAAAGATCTTCTGAGGGGTTGTTATGACAAAGTGCAAGTGATTATATGAGATGTAGAAGAATTTAAAGAAAAAGGTTAAAATCCATACTCAGAGTAACTTTAGATCAGGAGGGATTCCAGCATATATAGTGACTTTACTGTAGATTAATGCAGTTTGAACCTTGAGATTTCAGCTGAGCCACCACCAGTTTGGTTGAAGACACCACACTTACATAGACACGGTGTTAGATCCATCTGATCCACCATTGTAAAAGTTTACAGTGTAGACATCTGCAATTGCGTTGGACTTGCATATGTTGGAACAAGTCCAGAGGAGGACCACGAGGATGATCAGGGGACTGGAGCACCTCCTGTATGAAGACAGGCTGAGA